>JAJDMY020000379.1:18907-34018 GCA_022345705.2 Sabuloglossum arenarium
CCTCCGCTGTAATATCAGACGTATCTTGTCTGAGCTTATATTCACCAGTGTCCGCGGGGCACATGAGTATTGGCAACAGCATCGTAAGTATAGTGCATTGGATTTTTGCCTGTTACATGCTAATATCTGGTGTTGCGGTGCCAAAGGTGTATTTCTTCCCAAGAGGCAATATAATATTCCTCTAGTATTTCGAGGCTTCGTAGAAGCTGTCTGTCTCTGAACGGGAACTGGCAGTTCCTTTCTCATTGATACGTTTACTTGCCCCGCACGTTCACTCGCATGACTGTTTGGTCATTCTCATTCATCCTCCGTCTCAGAATATTCGTATTCGAGGCTCGTTCACCCACTTCGTCATCTACGCATCTTCTCTTATCTCATCAATCTCAGACTCTTCGATGCGTGCAAGCGTCTATTGATAAACAACGGCTGTGCACCTCCACTTTCCTACTCTCCATATCGACCGTCTGACGCGTCCTCTCTTTGTTGATTGCAGACTCTTGGATGCATATACGCGTCGATTGACAGCGCATGTGCATTTCAATAATCTAGTCTCTCAAACTGACCATCTGACGCGGCTCTTCGAGGCACACGCGACAACGGACGGCTGTGCATCTCCACGGTATATTCTCCATACCAACAGCATCCACGATGTCGGTCCCCGGTCCAGTCCCGAACCTTCTGAGTTACAATGACAGTCACAAGCTATTGATCTGTGTCGAATGCGAATTGGGAATCAGTCCAAAGACGGTGCTGGCGCACATGCGACAGAAGCACCCGGGACGGTTGCAAGCAGACAAGCAGACAGAGGTAGAGGAATGGGTGTCTACACTGGACTGTGTTACATCCTATCAGGAATTGGGTGGGACCGGTCCAAGAATAACAATTCCACACATCAAGGTCAAAGCTACAGGGGTTAAATGCATGATCTGTGGGAAGGTGTTTGGAGAAAAGTCTTCGATGGATAAACACATTAGAGATACTCATAAGCTCTTTGCCACCAACATACCAGTTGCTAGAATCTTTGCTAGCTCACCAGAGTACATTGAGATTGTGGATGATGTCCAGTCGGATCACCTAGACCGTGTCATCGACGTGGAAGAAGATGATGCGATTCCGATCAGACAGCTGATGACCCCTGCGTCCACGCTGATTGACACTCCACCGGCATCCATTCCACCCACGTTCACCAAACCATTGTCTGTATTGACCAATCCTCCTGCAGCCACCAGGAAGCGGAAGTTATCGGAAGCAACAGCAGACACCACACCTGCGAAGGAACAGGCTGTCATTGCCGAATCGCGAGTACTTCTCACGCCAACCAGTAGACGTCATCCGAGTTCGTTTCGGTCTGGTATCGTCTACGGCACATCTGAGCAGCACGACAGATACGGACCGGATCCAGCATCATTGCGCTATTCCCATCAACCAGTCATTCCAGTCAGCAACGATTTGCCTCTATCGCCACCAAGCACACCATCGGCTCACAGAGAAGGTCAAAAGTTGCTTGCAGAAGTTCAATCCGTCTTGCAGAAACACTGTCCATTCTGTTGGCTCGTGTACGGGAGCTCGTGGGCAGAGCATGAGATGAGGAACTGTTCCGCAACCAGGGACACATTTGGTACGCTGATGGATTTCCGTAGACAGGTTAAATTCACTGGTGAGACCGGCTCCCATTGGTACTGCGGATGGCCAAACTATATCTGTTCCGATAGAAGAGGGTCAAACTGTGGCAGGAATGACCAGTTATTCGCAGTCGTATTGTCAGCTTGGAGAGATCCAGTGTACAGGGTGATAATGAGCAAATATGCTGGCCACGACCTGTCCTCGGAGGCTGAATTAGCAGAATGCGGTAATAAGACTATAAGTCTATACGGGAGACTCGCTACCGGCTATCTCGGCCTATTCGATGCTATTGTCAGGGCTAGACAGCAAGTATTCACAATGTATGATGCATCTGTCGATTCTCGTGGTTCTTTGGCTTACGATTTCTCTAGTGTATAGCTCCTTTACATCCACGATTCAAATCTTCTCGTCGGCCTCTGGAGATCGTCTCTCGCCATGTCAGATCGAACTCTGTCGTTATCATTTTTTTTTCATGTGTTTGTCGCTACCAACGGTCCATCATCTGATGATATATTTTTTTCATCTTTTTTATTCGCTGATATATCTGCAACCTGTCTGCTTGTCAACCGGGTGGAGTTGATCGTTTGACTTTATTGCTTTGAGGGTCATGGCGGGATTTATACTATGCTGGATTAGATGTGATACTATGGCTTGTGATATACATGTGACTTTGAGCATCCTGTCGGCGGTCTCACTTGGAGTACGCTCATATATGTTTTCATATACAAAATCTTAGCTTGCGCAATGGAATACAAATATGGTGATATCTATTGTGTATGATGAATTGATAATCTGAAAGTCTGGCCGAGACCATATAATTCTCCCACGACCCCTTCTCCTCGCCTCTTCTTTATTCCGGTTGGTATGACACCTATCTGGCTTATGCCGTCGTTGTCTTTGGGTTGTGTGGTATCGCGCAGATACACGTGCAGACAATGCTCTAATTTTCAACAATATTCCCTCTGCGATGATCAACGATAGCTGATGTGAGTCTGGTCGAGCGTATCCCGTCATCGAATGGATTGATAGGCCGTGCGTGTCCTCTGGGTATCGAGGATGGGTTTATTGGTGGGGTGAACATGTACATATCCAAGTGACGACTCATCAATTACGATGCGTGGGATGCAGTATTCACATTGCATAAATACAAGAGTGGTGGATCAGCAATAATAACTGTCCCAAAGTTCATGGCACTGACGCGCTCTGGAAAATTCGGCGTTACATTTCTATATAACCATTACGTGACCCTAGTCCATCCTCCTTCTCCGATTCTCAATGCAATTGTCGCATGGATCATCTTCAACCGTGCAGGTGTGGAGTCGGCCATCCTGGTTGATGGACATGACGTCTCTTCTGCAACCGTTGGTGGTCACGAAATTGGACATGACGCTCATCTCTGGATCCGGATTGTGTACGTTGCAACGGTGTTTCTCCCTCTCCCTGTCCGATATCACTATTGTCGATATGACGTGTTCCCCTGCTCTCCCGCCCCTGCCTGTTCCTTGAACAAACGAATGGAACTGATAGAGCTCCTTGAAGTGGTATATTCGGGTAACATTCGGCAGGTTTATCCCGGATGCAATGGCGGTGGTGCCTACCAGAATATTGCAATGTGGATCGTTGGCGAACCTCTGAAGATCCAGCTCTTTGCTCGAGTGTTTGTTGTAGTATCGAGGACATTGCAAGACTTCAGCGAGAGAGTCGACGGTGTTTATTGTTGGGGCAAATATCAAAATCTTTCCTCCTTCCATTCTGGCCGATTCCAATCTTATCATCTCGACAAAGCTGTCAAACAGCGCATCCTCCGAGTGGATACTGACTCGATACGATATCGTCGGTCGATTCGTGGATGCCCTGACAACGACGACATCTTCCAGTCCCAGCTCCTGGCACAACATCGTCTCTTGTATCTTGGTTAGCGAGCCTGACAGTACGACCTTCTGCGCGTCGTATCTGGCCAGGCGGTGGATGTTCGCCATTGCTATTCTCCACACCTTATCCAAGACGATCGTGTGCCCTTCGTCAAATACGATCCGACAGAGTCTGGATCTGATGTTGTTGGCATATGTCATGAATAGATCTTCACCAGCATTCTCCGCAGACACGAATACGAGGGTCGTGTGAGCATCGGATGATCGATCATAGTCCTTTCGCCATTCCATGCACTGTATTCCCTTGGATCGAGCAAATGCCATGGCTGATTCTGTGAGTGCAATGTATGGCGTCAAGACGATCGTGGTGGTGAACGGCTGCAGTGCAGCAGCAACTATATAAGTTGCAGTCTTTCCGCCTCCGGTAGGGAGGATTGCGATGGTGTCGGGGTTGTTCATTGCGGCATGGGTTATAGCCCGCTGCTGCTCCTTGGACTTGAACAGCGGTTTTGGACTTTTATATGTCATCTTCATGGCGTGCTCAATCTTCTCCGAATTGGTTCTCGGAGATGGCAAAGGCGTGTTTGGCGACGATGGTACTCGTACGAGGGGTGAACTGTTGGATGTCGAATTTCCATGGGTGAACGTTGGGTGTCGTGGGTGGGACGTGAATACCCGCTTCGGGTTGTTGGAACTGTCATATTGCGATTTTCGCTTGGACGTGCGGGCTATGGGGTGGACGACATGTCCGGGTACGGCCAAGTGTTTGGTTGTGGAATTGGGTGGCTCCAAGAGCCCAAGCAATCTGTGCCACTGCATCGAGCATTCGCGCATCTGCGACAATGTCGTTGGTGATAGGGACGTCAGGTCGTTAAACGAGATTCCTCCTCCGTAGTGTCGGTCGCCGGTACTGGTGGAGTGACCAGACATCATGTCCACCATAAAGTCTGCGTAAATGTCAATGTCATTCGGAGATACGATGCCAAACATATCCCTGGCGACGCAACACGCAACCTGTCTGTATGACGATACCGTCAACCTGGCGTCCAGATGGGTCTTTGTGATGTCTGCTATTATGTTGCTGAGTTTGTCTGTATCCCACCTCTTGCCGTTCTGCGACCATATGTGAGGGGTGTCGTGGGTGAGTTCGATATCCGAGGCGTGCTGGATGAATTTCAGAAAGGGTAGGATGTCGGATACGAATGAAACGTATAGCCTCCCGACGGAGTTTGGAGTGAATTTGGGGATGATGCGCGGGCTACCGGTGGTATTCTTTGTCTTACTGTGTTCGATGATGACCACCAGTGATCCATCGTACATCAAGAAATTCCTGGCGGATGAGATGGTGTTGGCAATCTTTCCGGACAGGAACTCGGTTCCCCTCGAGGGCAGACCTGGCGTGGTGTGTAGGAGGAATGCAAGCTTCTTCTGCAGTTGCTTGACGAGTCCACCGTAGTTGTTGACGATATCCGTGCGGAACCTCCAGGTTCCATTGCGGAACGTGGCGAGGTCTTTGCCATCCATCTGTTCATTGTACCATCTCAGAACCCGTTCGTGTCCTCTGGACAGGTTGTTCTCTGGAAAGTCCACGAAGCTATGCCCATTGCCGCACCAGCTGAGGTCATCGACAAACAGAGATGGATCCCTCGTCGGAAGATACTCGGCCTGGGGACGGAATGTGAGTTCCTGCACCAGGTCATTGGCCTCGCAGATGGTTTTCTGTATCATCGAGACCAGATCGTCAAACATGATCGTCTGGTCGAGGTAGTATATCTTGGAGTGATCATAACTGAACGTCACTTTGGGTCTATTGTAATGTTCGCTGGCGATGGTCAATCCATAGTTACGAAGACTGATGACCTCGGACAAGGGTGTCAACGATGCGTCGGCAATGAATTCCTCGTGGTACTGTCGGAATGCGACGATTGGCGACCTGTCGAGACTCGAGCGCGTGGACAGCGGTATGGCGTCTTCCAGGAACATGACCCGACAGACAGTGACGATTGCAGACAGAAATGGCGTATAGCTGAATGCTTGCTTGAAACACAGTTTTCGAGGACTGTTGGGCGAAGCTGATGGTGATAGCCCTTCGATGGCCAGATAATGGATCAAGGGATTGTCAAAGGCAGTGGCGAATGATTGTTGCTTGATGACGGTCATACTCAGTTTGAATATTGCCGATTCGATCTTCTGTCCCTGAGAGTGAGGATCTCGAATGGTATCGACAAGGTCCTCGATTGCCATATCCTGCTCGCCGTTGCAGGGCACGTCTGCCGAGGCAGATGATCCACGGGATCGGATGAAATAACAGAGGAACTTTGCCCAATGGTCTGAATACTCGTCCACCGTGCTATGGCCTTGATTGAATACCATGGGTTTACCACCAATGTCGCGGCTCTTTTCCGAGTTTGAATCGAGGAGACGGAGTATGTATGCGTGGCACTGGGTGAGCTGGGCACCACGAACGCATTTCTGTATGAGTGAACGATTGCTCTTCCGAAGACGAATGAGGTGGGGTTCTGTGGGCAATCCGTAGCAGTCGATCAACGTGGGAATATCCTTGCCCTGCATGTGGATGACCCAACCGGTACGGTGAAGCCAAGGAGTCATCTCTGTTTCGTCTATTTCTGGAACCTGCGCCCTCTCTACATCCAATCTGTGAAGATGTTCGTCGTACTGACCGAGGCAACCCTTGAAGAAGGATTGTTGCGAGCGGGGGTTGTCTGTGTTCTCTGTTGTCGCGGAGACGTCAGACGACAGTCGTATCTCTGTCAATTCGCTTGATCCTCCAAATATTTTGGATATGCTGATGCCGGTTGCCCACGTGGGTATGCTGTCCGAATGCTTGTGCTTCTTGGCCGAACCCTTGGTCCCGAATACCTTGTTGCAAGTATCACACTTGAATCCAGTATTGAATACCTCGACATGACGGATTGCGTTGATTGGAGCTTCGTAATTGGGTTGTCTCTGAAAATCCGCTTGGTTACCGAAGCATGGTAGAGCAGCGGCCCACTCCTTGGCTTCGTTTCGCAACGACGGAGGAAGGTGTCTGTGGACAGGAAGTGCAAGGTGGTCTCCTGTGCGCAAGTTGTTCAATGCATAACCACAAGGTTTGCATATGAGGAGCCGGTTTACTTCGTCGTAATGGAAGATGGTGGGTATGGGGTTGACGATACTAGACATCTGCCGTGTTGTTAGTGTCCCTCTCTCTATGCGAGCTCCGTGGCAAGATTATCCTGCGGTGAACGTACGATGTATATAAATTGACGAGGTCTACAGGAACCTTATATGCAAGGTAGGATTGCGAAGGAGGTGGACAGATGTTAAACGGGTTGAAGGTTGTAGAAAGATCAACGGGTGGGTGTGGGAAAGTGGCCGACTGAGAAGCGAGCCGGATTAAGGGGGGATGTGCAGCCAAGTCTACATTAAGCTTTTATACTAGCAATCTGATATTAGGGTGGTTAGCGAGACAAGTCCCTTGTCGATGTCTTTGATGAGCATTGCTTTAAAATGTAGCTCCTGTAAACTATTGGTCTTGAGAATCTTCAACTGGATACGTCGTGTCGCCGATGACATTAATCGATATGAGCTTGTCGATTTTATACATGTCAGTTTGAGGAAACATGGGGGTAGCTGGAGGGAAATCGTATCACCTTTATCAGACTCGATATTATGTATCGCTGGAAAGATACAATGGCATCATCTTTCATTTACAACCGTCGATTGGAACAGATCATCAGACGATCATCGTGTATACGCCATCTGCATGAAATCGCGGCTTGTCGATTCTGCTTCGATATGGCGTCTAGGCTGACGGTGTGTGTCGCGGCTTTTTGGAATGTCTTCAGCCCTTCTGCTGTTGCGTGCGGCGAACCTATCGTGCATCCTTTGGGTTTTCCAGCTTGCGTTTGGTTGAATGTATAGGAGGGTTCCTACGTCTGTTAGTTAGATTGCATTTTCTACTTGTTAGAGCTATTTGCTTACTATGCTTGTCCCAGTCCGTCTCGCGGCGAAACCTTGTTTCTAGAAGATAACAATCCTCTATTTTTTTTTTCATGTATTCACTGCCGTCATTATCGTTAGCCGTCATTACCGTTAGCCGTCATTAATGTTAACCGTAATGGCAAGACTGTCATATACCCGTGTCTAATTGTAACTCCTTCAGATCAATTGAAGCTAGATCCACGAATCAGAATGGGTTCATAAGGGTATCATGATCGATAGGGTCTTCTTTTTCTTCTTCCTGACTTACTTTTCATCTGACTCTATTCCAGTATATCTATTTTCCAGCACCTGCGTGCTTCCGCTCACTCCTCGTCCTTTTGACTACCCAACACAACCGCAGTTAACAAGCAGGAAGATGAGAGGACAAGTCGCTCAAGGCAATAGGTCTCCGCTACGCAGTAGACACATCCAACGAGACGACTTGATCTCTCAACCTCTGCTTGTCTTCCGCGGTGTGTTGGGTAGTGAGGAAAGAAGACAAAAAAAAAAAAAAACGAGTTGTGCGGCGTTTGGGGTCTCAAGTTAGTGGGTCATGTGACTTTTGCGATCGATATCCTCCACGTACTGAGAATTTAAAATAATTCTTTTCCATCATTTTAAGTAGTCTTGTAAATTTAAATTTAAATTTTGCTTCTTGTAAATTTAAATTCAAATTTTGCTGTGCGTTACCTCCAAACCTCTCTTGTTGGTGCGAACACCTTGATGTTTTCTGATTGTCTCTGTTGGCTCGGCATGCGACTTTACACTTTTTTTTTTATTTTCTTTCGTCGTGCGATTGAATTACGTTTGCGTTACTTTGTTCCTTTTTTTTTTTTTCATGCCTATCACTGGTTGGCCAATTGCATTGCGTGCCGGTTCCGGTGTGAAGCTGGGATGTTCACTGCAGTGATATGTGCTTGCAGGGATTTCATGCGGTGGCAGCGAATCGACTTCTCTGTGCAGCAGCAAAAATTTTCATTTATATATAGCAAACCCCTGCTGTATCTTGGGGGTTTTTTTCACCTTCTCACTTGTGCAACCTCGAGTTTCTCTCCAGTTTCCATCAACCTCTTCACATCTTATCGACTTCTTTACGACTCTGTTGGATCTTTACGACTCTGAAGCAATACGGATTGGATAAATGTGCGTGCGGTTTACCCATCCATGGCATTTACTGGTATTTTCGTTGCTAAACTATATTTTGACTAGTCAGACACATATCCGTCCATTCAGTACAGCGGACAAGTTTCATCGTCAAGTTGGTACTCATCTCGACGCATGTCCCATGAATCCTTATATCCTTCTTGACAGTCTGCCAACTATATTCACTAATATAGGGTATTCAACAATATCCTACCGGATTACTCCACCTGATGGCTCGAAGCACCATGTTTACGCAATCGCCTTGGGAAACTTCCCATACCAACCTTCTTCGAAACCAACAAGTCCTAGACTCCGTTTCGTCATCCCTCGGGAACACAGAGATGACGCATAATGTGCAACCGTTCTTGCCACCGCCGCTGGCTGGCAAAGACCCGACGGCATACATAGATGCGGGATTGGGAAGGAGTGTGTCAGTTGGGACGATGTTGGTACAATATCACCGCGATACAGTTTTTCATTTCGGTGCACATGAGCAGCGGGCAACACAGATGGACACAGTGTAGGTCTCATCATCTCTGTTGCTAGGGTCTATATATTCACGTGCGTTACAGATTAAAGGACTTACAGCGACGGGTTGGGATTCTCGAATCCATCTGCAACGAGATACTCGCTGGTCAACATAATGCAGAGGCAATCAGGCACAACTCGAGGATCTACAAGAATAGCTCACGCCTGAAGCCACTCATACAAAGGACCTTTCTCTCTCCTGATTCACCAGCGCGCTGGGAGCCACATGAATATTTTCCACGAACGTTGGTGGAATTCAAGAAACTTAGATACAGCGGTCAGCATGCTTTTCTTGATTCTGCTAGTTTTACAACGACGGTCTAAGTATCTCCATAGCCGAGAGGACAATGTCACTCCTGCGATACTACGAGATTACTGTCCAACACGATACCGACAACGAATCAAGTGAAGCAACTGACATCAACACCAATATTATCACGCAGGTTGCCGATTACATGGAAGATTGTTTGGATGCTTTGGCTTTTGCCTTTGGACTTGATATGGGGAGGATAGGAAACCTGGATATCAATATATAGCTTGTCACGGTTTTCGGCTTTTACGCGTTGGGCTTTCCCTTGAATATTATGTTTCATTTAAAATTCAAATTTTTATTTTATTTTTCCGTACTCGTATCGTCTGGCAACAGTGGAGGTTCCGTGAGCTGATGAGATCTTTTATATTGCACATCTCTAGCCGGAAAGCCTTATTGGTTCTGGACAACAAACTGCACGACACTGTCAACCACCTGGACCGATAAGCTGTCCATCTCATTGAGATTTACCATGGTACACTTCTTTGACGGGGAAGGTGAGTGAAATTATTACCACTCTGTATAACAGTTTACTATCGCCTGGCGACGGTAACATCGTCTTGATAAACGTTTAAAAATATTTTATTTCATTCTGATGTATGAAGTCACCTTGATAACACTTGCGTAGCTGGTTATATTTTTGGTAAAGGGGTATTTATCTTTAAACCAGGAGGATTGTTTCTATTATTTTCGTCAGGCGAGGTTACTGTCGCGGGGCGCCAGTAACTTAGATATGGCAGAGTTACTAAGCGACTTACCTAATCTTGACCCTGTTGATCAATTGGCATCCACGATTTGTTCTTCTCTCTCTCAACGCCCATTCAGTCATTACTCCGGGTCGTGATTGTTGGCCAGTCTCTCGCCGTCTGAATCCCGCTCTCTTTTCGTTCGCTCCATCGTTTACTATCGCCGCCTTCTGAATCTCGATCCCTTTTCGTTCACCATCTTGGTCTGACTCCCTTTTCGGTCACTCCATCGTTCACTCTCGTGGTCAGAGTCCTGCTACCTTCTCGGTCACTCCGTCGTTCACTCTCGCCGCCTAGATCTGGCTCTTTTCACTTGCCGTCCTCACGTCCTTCACCCCTCCATCCTCTCTTGTCTTCACCACAACCCTCCAAGAAAATGTCTTCCTTGTCATTCGATCAGCATTCGGCCAGGTTGTGTCACATGATAACTGACGTTGACCTTGATGACGAGACTGTGGATCTGCTCGTGAGTCTTTCAAGCCAACGAGGGCTAGAGCTCTGCTAATCGATTCGTCCTGCAGGTGTTGCAGCATCTCGAGAAAATACAGGAGGCGTTGAAGTTTCGAGATAAACCAAAATCAAACTCTTCTCTCTCTGAGATGAGGAAAGATCTTCATCTGAAGTTGAACGAGAGCTGTAAGAAGGATCCGCTGGCATCAGGTGCGGTATCTGCAACAGCAGTTGAAGGTTCCAAAACGATCTGTGAGACAGAGAAATCAGCAGCCATGGCGACAGACACACTTCCGACGATTGCTGCAGGTATATCCGGAACGGCCAAACTACTTCAGACGGCTGACAAACCACCGACTGATACTCTCCATACCATCGAAGATGACAGATTAATAACCAAAGGTGCTTTGGATCTCCATCTCGTAAACGAGGGCTCAGCTGGGGCAGAAGCTTCGACAGCGACGTCTGGCGCAACAGGAAACTCTCTGGCGGGCAGTGCGGAGGTTCCTCCGGCGAATACCGCAGAGGCTCCCGTATTGGCCAGTGAAAAGGAGATGCTGTCGATCGTACCAGGTACGACGAGTACGACGAGCATGGCAGAGTTTATCCAGACTGGTACATCTTCCGCCGGTCAAGTGTCAATCGTACCAGGTACGACGAGCATGGCAGAGTTTATCCAGACTGGTACATCTTCCGCCGGTCAAGGACTCACGGTATGTCCAACTGCGTTGGAGATTCGACGGGCGGGTGACGATAGTACATTGGGGGATGCAGTCGATGGCACAAAACCCCAAGGACAATCTGAAAAGTTACCTGCGTTTTCACTGCCTCTCGTGTTGAATCCTACGCTCAGCGAGTGGCGCTCGTTTGCAGACCTTCTCACATCTGCAAGAAAATCCGACATTGGAGAAACTGGCTGTTACTTGGTGAATCTGCCAGAGGACATTGAAGGCTATTCACTGATTCGAAAACGACATATGCACCACCAAGGCGTGGAGTGGACCTGTACCCGGATGACCAATTCTGGTATATTATACTTCGACCTATCAGATGTTCGCAAAGGTTACTTTGATGCGAATGAGATGGAAGAGACTGTTCGGTGCACTGGTTCTGATCCCGTGAGAGCATACAGAACCATCATGGATTTCGAGCGCAGGATGGAAAAGGAAGATCATGACTGTCCAATTTACGCTGTCAACATTGACGCGTCAACCCCACAAGAGAGAGCCTTACTCGGCATGCATCCAGAATCGCCAATAATGAATCTACAAGGGAATCAGCTACCAGAGACCTGCGTTTCTTACCCCGGGATACATACTCCAGAGGCTTTCCTCTCGACTGCTGACTTTGGCTCACCTTTTCTGGCGCATCTGGAGGATTTCAATCTCATCGCCCTCAACTACCTGATATCGGGATCTCCCAAGGTCTGGGTGGTGATCAAGCCTGGTTCTCGAGAGGCATTCGAAGCGTTTGTCAAATCCCAACGATCCACTAGAGCCCGGTGTGCTCAGTTCATCCGACACCGGAAAATATGGGTTTCGCTGCACTCGCTGGCCGATAACAAGATTGGGTTTTCGCTGGTCACTCAACACGCACATCAGGCTATCGTAACCGATAGTGGATGTTACCACTACGGTGTCAATACCGGACTGAATATCGCAGAAGCCGTAAACTATGCGCCTGCTGGTTGGTCACCACATGGATATAACGTCTGCACCATAAACTGTGGCTCCGGGCAGGACAAGAGTGAATTCTTGACCGTGAGAGATTTGCTGCCATTGAATGCCAAGAAAGTGCCAAAGCCAAAGACTTATTATCCAAAACTGACATTGAATCGGAAACGGCAAAGGAAAAATTCTCATCCAGACAAACTGTCATCGAAACGTAGTCGGCAACAGTCAAAGTCGCTCTCTCCTAAACAACCAAGCAAACGGGGACGGGAAAGTTCAGAATCATGTCTGCCGATCGTTCCTGACTCCAATGGGAAACTTACTGGTGTGGATTCCGATGAGATATTCTCCTGGCAGCAACTAGACGGCCTTCAGATGACTAGACAACCTAACATCAAGGAATCAGAACTTGCGTCTAACATCTTCAAGCAATTATCGACTGTGGTGATTGCAGGGGAACCATTTTCAAAGATGGAAATTGAAAATGTCACCAAGTACTTGGTCGCAACTGCCAGCCAACAGGTCATCGACGGGATGGAGACGGTCGTCGCTTCGCTAAAGTCGTCGGAATCCTCTCTGAACCCGGCAAACCCGGCAGCAAACTCCATCCATAGAGACGTCCAAGTGCTAGATCACTTGGAGGCGAGTGAGACAGTTGAGGCCATCAAGATGAGATATGCACTCTGTCGCTTGGTTTCTGATTTTGAGGACATCCTGCAGGATGTGAAGGATCGAATGGAGTCTGGGGCCTTGAACTCCAGAGCCGAGACTGACGACGGTGATGGTAGCGGAAATCCAGATTTTACAGCGCGGAGCATAGCTTACAAAGAAGCACTTGCCCAGGCCCATCCAGACGCACCAGCTTCACGCTTTGAAGCAGATAAGAGGAAGATGCAGCGGCGGTTGAGGGTGGGCGGTAGGTGGATGGCGTTGGTCAGGGGATTTGGCATGGTTATTCTACTCGCCATGCCTAAGAGAAGGGCAATTGGTCACGATGTACTCGTATACGACACATGGTAAGCTTATCATACTTATCATCGATGGTATACTTACATATGTTCCAGGTTCAACAAATTAAACGCTCATAAATTTGACTTGTTTTTGACCTTTATGAAGGACATCAAAGGAGAGACGATTGGTGAGTTGGAAGAGAGGTTCGGAGCAGATGTATCGATCGCATTGTCAGATTGGTTCGGGGAATGTGTGTAATTGAATGTGAAATATGAGATGATGGGCCATGACTGTATTTTGCTCCATGAGGTTGTACAGTTAAAATGAAACACTTGCGAGCGAAATCTAATGAATTTGGTGATATTCAAGTCTCTTTTATGGTGTGTGAGTCCAGAGGAAAAAATCGGATACGAGGGGAGGGGGGGGGGGCACTTATTTAAAGGAAATCCAAGGTGACTTGGCAAGGAATGTACAAGGATATAATTACAGTACCAGTGAATTACAGTTTCTTTTGGAGATGACACTAAGCGTAAATCGGTTGGCAAGCGATGGATCACCTGGTACCGATGCGGCGGTAGATGTGATAAAGTGCATATTTTGCATCACATGGGCTTCGGGTACCTGTGTTTGGACTTTATTATTCCACTTGAAATAATACGGATTTGCGCAGTCCGGGTTGTCAAGCGAGTTACTTGACAAAATGAATGTCCGGCTTGATAAGCCGGTGCTTTATTGGTGAATGGGGCAACTCTGGTAAATAAGCGTCCATGTCATCAAGTCGCCTCTATTTGGTTACCACGCTTCGAAATTCTATAGTGTCTCCTTTTCGTGATGGGTACCCACCGCTCACCACTCCTCCACACCACTTTACCGCAATGTCCGAAATTACAGACCGAGCATCTTTTACTGTCGCCAATGCGCAAGACTTTCAATGGATGATCTCACTCGACATGTATACCAAAAAGACAGCCCCAACACTCCAGGAATGAACGGAATCCTGCCATCGGCTAAACCACCCTTACGAGAAGCCTCATGAAGGAGCGTGGTGCGAATACTAGGGAGAGACTATTGTTTTAGACGGTCTGGTGGTCATAAGTAGATACCTTAGTTGACGAAATTTATTTAATTTTATGCTGCTTTATATCAGGGACATCCCCGTTGTCAAGTTGCTTCGTTGATCAACCGGACGATTTATTGGTCAAGCACGACACTTGACAACAGGGACAGAACAGATTCACTTGGTAGCTCAAATGTACTATTCATTAGCATCAATAAGCATATATTTTTATAGTCTCGACAGCAAGTATGATCATCTTCAACCCTAACGGTGATATTCCATCAACTGCGAACCTGTCATGTATGATGGCAACTCCAATGGCTTCCATGGTATTTTCGAACCGTCATCGCTATCATCATGACTGCTATCATCGAAAGGAGAGTCCCTATCCATATCTCTTATCGCTTCGTTGAGTCTGGCCTGACGCAAGCCAGCATCTCGTACAGAGCGCACCCAATCTCCATTCTCCGGGCTGTACGGTACGTTTGAATCTCCAGGAAGAATCCCCCGCCTATTCCTTTTCGTGCGATGCTTTCTGGGCGGTGTTGAAGGGGATTCGGTCTTGGTCCTCTTCCGCCGAGCTGGTGCTTGCTCCTCTGCAACTTTTTGCTCATCCGACGGAGGATCTGGCAGAGAAGGCTCCATCGAAGGAGACTTCCTCAGAGGACGTTTCCTTGGAGGTTTAGTCGGAGGAGGCTTCTTTGGAGGTTTAGTCGGAGGAGGCTTCTTTGGAGGTTTAGTCGGAGGAGGCTTCTTTGGAGGTTTAGTCGGAGGAGGC
>JAJDMY020000380.1:0-40662 GCA_022345705.2 Sabuloglossum arenarium
CCACCTCAACAATAGAATTTAAAGAATTTTAGATACATGATTCCGAATAGAACGACACAATGCTTTTTTTTGTTTTGTTTGCGCCTTAGATAACTCTCAACGAATTTTTAAGATCTGTTTAATTTCTTTAATAATTGGCCTCCACTTTTCTACTTCTTTTCTTAAAGCATTACGCTGTAAACGAAATAAAGCAACCTCAGCCTTTCTAACCTCATCTTCTTCTCTCGCAGAAGTAACTCGATGTGCATCTTTTGCATATATAATTTCTCCTTTTTGAATAACCCTCTTACTGCGCTTTTGTTTTGCAGAACGAGCATTCTCAGCAGCTTGTGTATGCAAAAGATCTTCTTCTGCTTGCGCACCAGCATGAGCTTGAATCAGACTTCCCTTGATGAAAACATTAAGTTTTTGACGAAAATTAGGAGATAAATTAGACTCTTGAAGAAAATCTGCATTTATTTTTAATTGTTGAACAGTAATAAGAGTAGTAAATATATTTGAATCTTGTAATATTATAGGGGGGGTTACAGGTCGAGTGGGTTCAAACTCACGCATTTTTTCAATAACTTTTTGAGGATTGAAAAGAACAATTCCAGTTTGATGAAATGCTGAAAGAATTGTAGATTTTTGAAATGCTTGATATCTAATAAAAGAAATTGCATTAAGAAATTCTACTTTATTGAAATTTGAGCACCCTGTTCGTATTGCTGCATCAACGGCTTCAGCATGATAATATTTTAATGGCTGAAATACAACAACATCTAATGGTTGCAAAATATGAATAGAATGGGGTGGTAAACAGAAAGGTATGATTTTATATTTATCACAAAAGGAAAGAAATTCAAATGTACAATGAGAACCGTATCCATCAAATAATAATAATTAAAATAGTCCTATTTGTCGACGTGAACTAAATAATTTGAAATGTTTAAGCCATTGAAGACTTAATTCATCATTTGAATATCCAGTATCCGATACTCCTATCAAATAGTCATCGTCGATATCTGTAAACCATTGCTTTAGATGTTGTGTCGCAGAAATAATTATCATTGGTGATAAAACAGAAATGTCTCCGCTTATTGTTTCAATAGATGTAACGAGTTCTCTGTTATTGGAGCTAGCGATATAAGATTGTCGAGTAGGGTCTTGTGTAATTATCTACTGATTTTTACCGATTCCAATTCTAAAGCCTGTCTCATCGAAATTGTAGATATTATTATCTACTATTCCATTCCTATCAATCACTTCCTTTAGCCGTTGAAACCAGTTTAGAATGTCGTCAGTGTTGTGAGAGTTTTTGCGATCGATATCAAGAGTTTTTTGTTTTCATATATGGAATTCTGGATGTCTATTAAGGAATCGTTGAGACCAATGTTGGCCCACAGTGGGAGGGAGGGTTGTATCATCGTGATGACTTCGTCTTAAAATCGAATTTGCACATATCGTAAGCATCGGTATTCGTGTAGATGTTCCAATTATATCTAATCGTTTTAGATATTGACAAACAGCAAGCTCTTGTTCTGATGTGAGTTTTTTTCCAGCACCAGGCCGATTCATTTTCGATTGACAGTCTTTCCATCTTGCGTGTAGTCGTTGTTCAGGAATATTGAATTGACGTGCTGTTGCTGCAATATTTAGTTTTTCTTTGCTGGATAACGTGTCACATGCTTGAAATATGCGTTCTTCAATTGCTGAGTACGATTCAGACATGTTGTTGTGGAAATAAGACGCGTTGTGTATGTGTTTGAGATAAATTAAGCAATTCTATTATTTAGGTGGTTTTTGTTGTTGAGGTGGCTGGCACGAACCGAAGGAGAGTGCTCGCAGAGTCGCTTGCGAAAGAGACCTTGGCACGATTAGGGATATTGATTTGTCAAGTGGTGCAATTCCCGGCGCCCACTAGGTTCACGGGTCCGTGACGCTTATATAAGCCCTGCGAAAATGTAAGCGACCGGTGATACCACTGGATAGCCCCACCGAGTCCCAGTTATGCGATGCCTAAGTCAGTTAAGGCCACTCGTGCTTATATAGTGCCCCGGTGCCTGGTCGCATACACCTGACTAGTGCCCAGCAACTCCTGCGCGATGCCCATGCAGCGTGCCATAGCAGTAAGGTAGGAAAATTCCCTTCGTGAATAGCTCCTGACTAAGCGGCTATCTCTATTCCAACATCAATCCTTTTCCATCCCACTCCGCGTTATTCATAGATGACAGCTCTTTCCATCCTTGTTTCGCTATCAACCATCATTGGAAAATTCGCAGCGCGGCAATCTTCTCTCCAATGGCTTTACCGAATCCCGACGGAGTCCCAGTACAGATCGATGGACTCACTGCTATAGTCGCTCCTTTTACTAGCCTTGAGAACATTGCTCCTCTTTCGCCATCCTGTGACGATGGTAAGTAAATATAGACAAATGGAGAAACAGATTTTGCTTACCTTTTTCCACAGACTTAGATAAGCTTTTTCCGTGGGTTTTTACCCAGCAGGATGTAGCAACCGAAGATGGCGTGAACTGCTGGCCGGAGAAGGATTATGCATTTCGCAAGCTATTTGAAGCATTGATAGATATCCCAAAACAGACGAGAGGATTCTGCCAATACATGGGAAGAGCGAATGAAGAATTTTCTTCTCAGCCTGATGGATATTTGGAGCAGCAAAAGTGTTTACACTTTCTGGTTTCAGAAGTCGGAATATTTGTGCGTAAGAGCTTGTCTCTGGATAGAAATCGCATCAGATTGCGGTACTGTCAAGAGCTTATCATTGTTAAATGGGACGTTTCACTAATTTTTTAATAGATATGATGAGCTGAGACTTCCACTAAAATATTTCGTTAGCCACCGGAAGTACAAAAAGTCTTCTCCACCTTTAGGTCGTACCTCTCTTCGATCCACCTCCCTTCAATCGAAACCCCTCTATACACCAGTAATTTCCTATACTTCTGTATGTACTATTACAGATCCCTGTCCTCTTCTTGCCGGCTGATATTACTACAGACATCTGGATATGACACCCCACAGGATTGTTTGCAAGGGAATCTCAAAATCATCCTGGGTCAGCTTACTGCCAATATCAAGGCTCTTAGCCAGCCGGGAGATAAGTTCCAAGATCAGGAAGTTTTCATAGTCGGGATGCATGGACAATTTTTTCATATTATGCGAGGCTTCTTTGATGCGAAAGATATGGCCGCTATTTGGCTAGGCAAGGATTTGGGACATCATGCTTTCAGAGTGTATCTGTCAAATGACTATAATTTACTGGTGAAGGAAGATTTCTTAGCAGCGGTTCGAGGATTAGTAGGAGTCTTTCACTATTTCTTTAGCGGAGAAGCCAAGGTTGGCGCCTTTCAGATAGCTTCATAACACACATGAGAGAGGAAAATGAAGGACAGTGAAAAAGAGTCTTGATACAACAAGTCAAACCGCCAAGTGACGAACACACTCTGACTGCCGAACAGTATCCAGTCTACAGAACTGCTTGCAAGGTAGCAATCCTTGCCTCCCCACTCCTAATATATTTAAGCGCCCCAAGTAACAACCTGGAGGCTTCCACCCTATCGCTCGGATCTTTCATTTCAAAAGCCCTAGACCGGCGGAAGTAGACGGGAGATGTGTCAGGGATAGAGGGCATTTGCCTCACAAGTGAGATACTCATCGGAAAAATATGCACACGACAGCCTGAATTGTGTGCCATGCATGCTGGCAACGAAAGCTTCTTGATCACGGCTTGACTTCTCATAACCCAGCTTTCTTTGTTCATATGCTTGACCAAGCATTTCCCCAAATTCTTGACCGATGAGCTCAGGGACGTAAGGCTGTGACTCCCCAGAAGGGCGCTTAATACCTCCAGCGTGACGCCTCTTGGCCTATATCATGATCAGATGATTTATGTGGTAAGTTGAGTGGCTTGTTAACAAACCTCAATTGAAATAGCCGGGACTCTGCTGTGTCTTTGAGAATTGGAAACGCTACCCCTTGCCACAACATAGAGACCTCCATCATTCTTTGCACTGCACGTATGTGAACCCGCCATAGTCCAAGTTAGGGCTTGATGATGAGTTCGCCTATCTTCACAGTTAGCTTGCTTGCCTTCCTTTGAACAGATGAACTGGCGTACATGGCTAGCTTGTCCCCATATTTACCCTCGGGGGACAGGAAACGTATGGATTCAAACAAATCTAGAATTCCGCCTATGAAATGTTGGCATGCACGTTCAGAGGCATCCTCTTCTTTATCTTCATCGCTTGATGTAGATAATAAACTTAGATCGCTGAGACCCCTTTCACGCTTGAGAATGGTTTCCTCGGATATTCCAGTTTCCACGCAGATGCTCAAATAGTTGAAAAACTCCACGAATTTATTGAAGGGAATGTCGCCCCTATCAATGAGCAGGTCTCAATGAGCAGAACTCATGCGCCACGCCACTGGCCTTGGCATGGCCCCTTTGCTTTGAGCAGTGCTCCATTTCGGACCTCCCTCTGAGAGGTGCTCTCGGGAGACTCCATAATTTCGTACTTGCTGGTAATGGACCCAGCTGGAGAGATAAGTTCTCCTGTGCCTTGAGCAAAGCTCAGCCCTCGTAACTTGATTCGGCTCCTCAACGGTTTGGCTCATTATAAGCTTCTTCCAAGAGCCATGACGCCAAGACCACTTCTTTCTGCACTTTGCTTCTTCCCTTCCCTGCAACGAAACATTGAGGAACACATGCAACTGGGTAGACCGAACAGATTAGTTCAGTGCACAGTGATCAAGGGTGAGTTTGCTCCCAGCTTTACTACGAAGAGCCTACTCAAGAAGCTTACCCAAGGCGCAGACTTCATCCAGCAAGACGTTCCTCCCTTGATGCAGAGCACGCCGGAGCCAGTAAGCTCACAGACATGAACACACTGGACCTATTCGAACTCTTCCACTAGGACTGTGTCTAAAGCAGTGAAAGAGAAGTATAAAGAGGCAATCATGCAGGTTCAACTCGGTATGCAATTTGCAGCCCTCGAACAGCATCGCCCGAAGCAATGGCGTCAGCCGAGACAATCCCAAAGGCCGCACCAACTTCATCGAAGCCGAACACACCTCCACAGACTCCCACCCAAGCTGTGGGTCCTATAATTTCTCCGGACCACATCTAACAGTTCCTAGACATCTTGAATCGAGCAGTGCCTACCAAACCTGATCCTACACCGGCGCAGGAGGCAAGCAAGCCAGCGGAGATCGAAGTGGGTAATGAAAATGAGAAGGGACTGAAGGCCAGGGCTTCGAAGCTCGAGTTCAGGATGGTCAATGAGACGTACATGTCCCCAAATTCAGAATAGAGAGCGCATGCAGGTTGATGCTAATTTATCTTTAGTTGGAGCAAATCTGCTTACAAGTACATCATTGCGGAATCCCAGGAAAGCCCAACCGAGGAGGACGATAAATGGTTGAAGTATATTTTCACCGTTCGCAAGAAATTCGGTATGAATCTTTGCCGTATTTCCTGAGCTTATTTATAATGACGTCACTCAAGACAAGGAGAATAAATACTACACCGAATATGTAGATGTTAAGTTAGAAGGACTATAGGACATGTTACGTGAAATCTTCAAAGATGTCAATGGAGTTTCCTTTCGGGAAGACAAGCCATCAGTAAGTAGGAGCTTCACAACCTCTGAAGGAGGCAGGACATTTTTTATTCATCCTAACTTTGGCTCTAGGTCCACCCGGCTCTCTTACTCAATTATCTGCCTCAGCTAGAAGCATATTAGACTATTCATTACACAGACTCGAGTATCCAGCATCTTCGATTGCTGATACAATACCTCACCAATCACTACGATGCAACGCTCAAGCGTTTCAATGCCCTCCTAGAAGAAGATGAGATTAGCTTTGATCTTCTCTGGATCCTGTTTCAACCGAACACACTGGTTTATACAGCCTGCCCTGGTTCTGACCAACCCAGATGCCTTAAGTTCGACTTTGGCCAAATGGGACAATCAGATCAGGGTGAGTGTTTCTTCAAACTAGATTGCCGATATCTCGACTATGATGGAAGGGTATTTGGTGAGGTCGAGACCCCTTTGGGTATTACTGAGTTCCGCGGCGCAAAGAAAATCAACACTCTCGACGTCTTTCCTTTACAATACCATACCCAAGTGGAAAAGCTGAAGGATACTATCATCTCTCGTGGCCGAAAATTCATCTCTTTGATGGGAATGCACCATCGTTACTACAAAGGCTTTGCATTTGTTAAGCAAAATGAGAAGATGAACAGAGTTTATGTGGAAAGCCGGGTTATGATTGATGCGAGGGAGTTCAAGAGGGCTAACCCTAATTACAGCAGCTTACGTATTAGCTCTCACGGAAACCTACTCGAAGAGACCTATGTGGACCACTGGGGAGGGGTTATCTGTTGTTCTACTAACAATTCGAAAATTGTCAAGACCAATACCGTGGCACCCAATGAAGTCAAGGAAGAAGATCTCCTACTTTGTAGTGCGACCGTATTGGGGTTTAGTTTGAGCAATAGGCACTGGGGTGAGTGTCTTTAAAACTTCACTCCTTGGGTGCTTTCTGTGACAATGCATAAGCTAATCAATTTCGATGTAGCTGAATTTACCGTCTCTCATATCGAGGAGATCGAATGGGATCCCTCTTCGTTCGAATGTCTCGTTCTTCCGAAAAAACATAAGGATATCCTACAAGCACTTGCAGAAAGCCAGAAGGTTGAAACGGATATGCCTTTTGACGACTTTGTAAGAGGAAAAGGACGAGGTCTCATTGTTCTTTTACAGTATGACTTCTGATGTACTAGTTCCTTCATCTAGATTCCACTAATATCTTCTATAGTGGCCCACTAGGAGTTGGAAAGACATTGACAGCTGAGGCAATTTCAGAAGCCTTTATGAAACCCCTTTACGCGGTATAGGACCGGTAAGAGATTTTATTCTTCCTCGCGCTAATTCTGTACAGGTTTGCGCTGGCGATCTCAGTGTGGACTCCGCCAAACTAGAGATGAACCTCGCCAATATTCTCCATCTTGCTCGCCATTGGAGTGCAATAGTGCTCCTTGATGAAGCTGACGTTTTCCTGGAGCAACGTTCTCATGAAAACGTTAACCGCAATGCTTTGGTGTCTGTATTTCTACGCCAACTAGAATACTTCCAAGGGACCATGTTCCTTACGACGAATCGAGTTAAAACCTTCGACGAAGCATTTCAGTCTCGAATACATTTTGCATTGAGATATGAGAAGTTAGGAGAGCCGGCAAGAGCAAAGGTCTGGACTGAATTTCTAGAAAGATCTGGGCCGAACTCCCTCTCGCCGAAGAACTTGAGAAGCTTGACAGAGAAGGATCTCAACGGACGACAGGTAGGTCTAAGATGGGAGATTATTAGAATGAACTAGCGCTGATTGCAGTCCGAATTTAGATTAAGAATGCCGTGCGGACAGCACTTGCCTTGGCTGTGAATGAGGGGAAGAAAATGTCTTATGAGCACTTGGAAACTGTTCTTCATGCGATCGATGACTTCGACTACGACTTTAAAGGATCGGGGCAAATTGAAAATTCGAGCTCATACACATAACTGTTCATTCAATGGGAGGCTCATGTCTTGTTCATTAACCAATCTCATAATTTCTTTCATCCAGTTATCATTTCGTCTGAATATAGCTAGCTCTTTGATGAATCTCATACATACTGTACAGCTCGTGCTCTGACAACTGCTCCAGCATAAGTCTTAATCGTTGATCATACTGTTGTATATTCTGTCACAATCCTCGGGCTTCTTATAAGTCCCTTTGAAGAGCCTTCCGGTGCCGACAACGATGTCCCTCAGCTCTTCGGCCAGCCCCCTTACCTCTTCGAGCATCAGCGGGAACTCAGCAGTGATTTCTTCAAATGCAGACATGATGACCTTGTTTCATGTCCGCTATGTCTTCATAGGTTTCTACATACCAGTGTCTCCGGCAAATCCTTCTCCGCTGTCGTCCCCGTGGCCACAGATGTAGACTTCGTTATTGGGCCAGGTAAGACAGGTGTCCATAAGCCTCCTCGCGCTTCTTATAAGTTCCTGTGAATCACAGCTCCCTTATGAAGCTCGTCAATGTTCTCGCATCATAGCGCTCCTCTTCAAGAGAAACAGAAACAAGCTTACGTGTGCACTATTCGAATTCACTAGAAGAAAGATCTAGTAACGGAAGGTTCTGGAAGGGATTGGAGCCTGAACGAACCCCCCCTAATTTTAGTTTCTTCTAAAAATGGCTATTGGCTACTGCCGATAAGTCTCGATGGCGCTGTCTAATGCGCTGACCATACCGTTGTATATGCTATCGATCCACTTAGGCTCACTATATGTTCCGGTGAAGAGCGCTTCGTCTCGAATTGGAAATAGCACATGACGTAACTCTTCAGCCAAATGCTTTACGCCCTCAAATTGTGGTGGGAACTCGGCAGTGATGTTCTTAAATCCTCTTTTGCCCATATCCCAACCCTTATTTCCCGCTATGTCTTCATAGGTTCCTGTGTACCAGCGTCGAAGCCTGCTTGTCTCCGGCAAATTCTTATTCCCTTTTCGACCGTAACAGATAATTACCCACAAAAAGACGTAGAAAAAAGACTCTAAGTCGTGACGGTAGGTGTGCGTTCTGCCTTCAAGTACCTCGATCGCCATGAATTCCATGGTACCAGTCCGGTGTCTTGCCCCGCTTGGGCCACTATCCATCTCCTTTACTAGGTCGAGATCGATCAGCATTCCACTCGGGTCTTCTTCTTTCTCTGCATCCGTGATGATGATGTTGTTCTTAGAAATGTCATGATGGAGTATCTTTCCATCTTGATAAAGAGATCTATGGCCTTTGATGACATCACGGCACACCTCTAAAAACTCCAAGACAGACTCGAACTCGTGAATTGCCCGTCCTGGGGGGGAGACGACTAGGCAACAGAATATCCGATTGTCGAATGATTCATCGTTGGCGTCCCTTGGAGGCATCAAACTGGTCGCTTCGGGCTCCTCAACATTATATTTGTTGGCTCCCTGGGCACCATCGCCTTGCTCTGCAGTAACCTGGCTCGTGATGTTTGCCCGTCCGCGGCTGCTACCTGACCTGGACCGCTTTGACTGATGAAGCTCAGCTACCTCGCCATGTCGCTTTCGTTTCTGTCCCGATGACGATGACTCTAGGGTAACTCCGCCGATGCCCAGGCCTGCACTTCTCGATCGACTCTTTTTAGAACCGACGCTTTTCGTTCTCGACTGGGTCTGGCTGATCGATCCACTAGTAGCTGATGGGAACCATCGTGGTTTCCCAAATTGCAGTCCTTGGCGCAGATTCGCGATACTGTCGAGATCTTGATAACCAAAGAGCCGTGCAACACCCCATACTCCTCTCTCTTTAACAAGTCTCAACAGCTCCCCTTCTGCTCGCCTCTTGTCTGACCGCCAGGAGAATTTGACCACAAATTCCCAACTCTCCACACCCAGCCTCTTCGCTCGGTAACAGGTGGTCCCTCTGCATACAATCGCGTATTGGAGGGCGATCGGCTCGTCTTCTAGGCAAAGTTTTTCCTCCTTGGTCTTACCCTCTGCTTTGAACATGATGTACTTGCCATGCTTGTCCTCTTCGATGTATGTGTTTAAACCCAGCTCCTCATCGCTCATCATTGTGTAGCCAGCCATGACTGTGATGAAGCGATCTGGGTCCTTGTGAAGATCGAATTTCTCGCAGCTGTACGGTCCGGATCGGTCAAATACCCAGAGTTCCATTATGGATCCACGGATAACGAAGCCATGTAGAAATAGGCGCGTAGGTTGACTCGTAAACACTTCTCGAGCGTGTCCGCAGAACTTTTTAAACTCTTCTTGATACTTTTTGGAGATGCTCTGTTTAAGCTCTCCGATGACCCGCACATCCTGCCAGCTGTATCGTCCATCGCGTTCGGTGGTACCCGAAAGCGCTAGAAAGAGATCTGGTTTGCGCCTACAGTCGGAACCACTTAGTGGCAGGCTAGGAGATGAATAGTAGGTGCCGCGCCGTCCCAGAAAGAATGTCGACTGAAACCCCCAAATAAGTGCCAAGCTCGCGTCCGAAGAGCTTCAAACAAACATTGGATCTTGCCGATAACATAATTCACGTCCGAAGACAACTATTAGGAATAACCACTTTGTGTAGGACTGAGACAGAGAGAGAGCAAGCCTATTATATATTCATCTAAGTTGCAGGTATATCTTTATTTTTATCCACTCTGCTACAATGCACACCCCATGGCACCGTGTTGATTGCCTTAGCACCGTCCATTTCATCCAGCCACGCCTTTCAAGGGCCCTTAGTATCAAGCATTGTAGAAAGACCAGGGTGCTGTAAATGCGCCTTCACGACCTCATTTGCTACTCCTCAAACCTCCCCGCCAGTCTCCATCATGACGAGGGATTTACACCCACGCTGAAGGATGTAGCTTGATGGTTGCCTGTCGTATTGCTCAGTAAAGGATCAGAAAGCATATCGCCAAGGTATAGTGAGAGCACCACATTCTGGTGCCGTAAGAGCAGCCTGTGCCTGAGACATCCCATTGCCCGTTAGACGATGTCTGCCTTACTTCGAGAAAAGGGGCAAGTCCGCGTCATCCAGGCCCCGATGACGCAGTCCGAATGGAGCCCTGAGACAATGGATCCTTAGATCTTCATGTGAGCTCCTTTTCCTGCTCATCTCCTTGCCGTTTGAGCGCAGCTGAAAGGCAGTCCCGTCATGCTCTCCACCAGAGTTGGCCAGCTCGTGCTCGGTACTAGTACCGGAGATGTCTCGGGTTCCTGCTGCTGCTGACGCATACCATATCTCTGATTATCCTCACGGGCTGTCTAGCTGAGCTACCACTAAGGCTCTGCCTTTCGAAGGAATCAGGATATCCCCTTGTTGACACCCACACTGCCGCTAACCACCTGGAGAGCGGGTCGGCGAGCATAACACTGACCCAGAACCAGGATCTAAGGGTGTCCGGCTGCACTGCATCCGCTATCCTGAGGCGCAGCTGTGCCGCGCCCGTGTAACTGGAGAAATGCGTAATGCTCGATAATTGGCGAGGCCGACGCAGTCCACTAAAACACCCCACAGCCTCACTTCGTCCGTCGGAACCACGTCTGCCTTGCCTCAGAAGCGGAACATCGTCCAGTGTAGCCCCGTGAATATCTCGTATAGCCGGTCATGTCTCGGGGCAAGCTGGAAATAGTCACGCCCATTGTAGGTCATCCATGCTATGCGCCAACTAAGCTAGCACATAAGGCAGGCATGAGACATTCTTTCCTCTGCAGCCTCGTGGGTGGAACGCCATAATCAAATGAATCCTGCACCGCCGGTTCCTATCTGCAACTTGATACACGCCACAAGCCCTGCTCCTTCATCGTGAGATTGTTCCCCGCTCAGCCATCATGTCCAAGGTAACTCAGTTCGAAAAGTCCTCCTGACCGGTTTCTTGCTATGTGAACCGCAGATCGTCATGACGATATCAGGGGCCCACTCATGTATTTCGTAGGTGTCGTCTGACTGGACCCCAAAGGACCTGTAAGGACGAGATCCATTGCTGTCGGCTGAAGATGCAAAGTCCCGCTTTCCAAAACAGCGTGTGGTGCACAAAAGACTGACAGGACATTCTCTGCTCAGGCCTCCTCAGTCAACCAGTAAGAGACAGTGTATCGGCGAGGGTGTCTGGAGACGCTGCTGCCTCAGCTTCCTAATGGCCCCCCTGATCTAGTGCCCATTCCATAGACTTCCACATGATCCACCAATCCTACTAGAGTACCCCGCCTCTTCTCTTGCTGCACAACCCCCGCCTCCACCTCTCGTTTGACCGGACCCAAAGGGGGGCATAATGGCCTGCTTTGGAAAATAGGTGCAAGGATTGGATAATGAAGCATCCTGCGATACGGGATCCTAAGACCTTCATGGGAGCGCTCCTTATCCTACCCAGCCAAGCTTCTCCTCGCTGAGCGTGCTTAGCATTGGTGAGCCTCGTCCGTCGGAACCATGCCTGTCTTGCCACCGAGACATGAACCCCTCGCAAGCCAATGGACTCTGCAGTCAGGGGGAAAAGAGGTTGGAGGGAGTGCGAGGCGCATTGCTGCCTAGGAGGATTGCATGGAAGGGCAATCTTCTCAGCTCATCATGCCATAAGCGGGAATCTGGACACGGGTGGACCGGAGCTTGCAGGAGAACACGGCTTCCGAATCGTCCCTCGACCAATGGCACTGCGGACCCTAGTCGTTGCTGCCTAGAAGGATCTCGCAGCGGGATAGCCTTCTCAACTCATCACTGAGTCTAGACCCTTGGAGGGGAAGAATCGAATCGTGCTCATGAGACGACACGCCCCTTTGATCGCCGTACGATTTCACGATCGTCGGCAATGCCGAGATGAGTCAAAGAGCGCTCAGCTGCGGTGAGACGGGGCGTAGTGTGTCAAATGAGTCGCGATCCTAGGGATTCAATGGCTCCTGGGAAGTCGAAGTCGTAATTCGAAGGATCTCTACGTTTGTTCATTAGCCTCAGGCACAGGAAAAATGGGAGGGTGGGGCGGGGGCAGTGCATGCATGAATTGCCGCTGATTTAGAAAATACCTCATTGGAGAGCGATGTTATAGGCAGGGTTGGAGGTGGGAAATGGGCGAGGATAAAGGTCGAGAGGAGGAGGGAAATGGCGATAACTTTATGTTGTAGCCCAGCGGGGGCCGACAAAGCGGCGAGCAGTTCCAGGGAGGCGCCTTACCCGAAAGGGCGGTGGCTAAACCGAATCGCGTAATTCACCGGCATCCATATTATTATTATTATTATTGTATGTACTCCGTAAAAGGTGTAGATTTCTTCTCTATTCCCACATTCCCCCTTACATAACAAAGAACAAGAAATTTGGTTTAAATTAAGAAGCAAGTTTATTTACTTTATTTATTTACTTTATTTTAACTTACTCAACTTTTTTTTTTTTTTTTTTTTTTTTTTTTCTTTTCTTTTCTTCAAAAGGTTAGATGTTGTGCAAAGCAGATGGGCTGCGATTAGATTAGATTAGATTAGATTAGATGGTATGATATATTTCTCTTTGCTGCTTCATTCGCTTTTTGACTGTAGGTTTTTTTTCATGTTAATTGAATATAAATGATATAATTGGGAGGAGGGGGGGTGTGGGGTGGGTGGTTTAGATCACTTTTGGTGGTGGTGCGCAATGGGTAAATATAGGGTGTAGGAGGGGGTAAAACGGAAAGCTTTTTATTTTTTTTTTCTCACCATATTATCCTTACTTATCAATTAGCATCCATCTGAAATATACATATTTTTTCTGGGTCATCGTTGGAAAAGCAAAAAAAAAAAAAAAAAAATCAAAGGGGAAACCTCTTCACAACCTACGCCTCTATCCCTTTTGCTCTTGCTCTTGCTCTTGCTCCTGCTCTTGCTCCTGCTCCTACTCCTGCTCCTACTCCTGCTCCTACTCCTACTCCTGTTCCTGCTCTTGCTCTTGCCCTTACTCCTGCTCCTGCTCTTGCTCCTGCTTTTGCTCTTGCCCTTGCTCCTGCTCCTGCTCTTGCTCCTGCTCCTGCTCCTGCTCTTGCTCTTTTCGAAAGAGATCGAAAGAAAGAAAAAAAGAAAAAAAAAGGTTCACTCATCAAACGCCTGTTTACTCTTCAACTCACTTCATGATCTCACCGAGGAAAAAAAAACTCCCCACTCAATCCTGCTCAGCGCCTCCCAAAACCCAGAAGTCGGCGGATTCGCGTTTCCATGCTCATCCCAGACGCCTGCGAAATCAGGGTCGTGTTTTATGGATCGTGCGAGCTTGTCGAATTCGGCTTGTTCTTCTGTAGTGCGTTTTGGTCGGTTGTTCATGTCGACGCGGAGGATTGTTGGGGGGTTGTCGGAGTCGCTGTAGGCGGTTGGGGAGATGTGGCTGCGCCGGGTGCTGGCCAGGAGAGCCGACGATGAGGCGGTGGAGATGGTGGATGCGTTGGAATGGCGACGGCTCTGGTGCTTCTTGGCGCTGAAGGATTGTGGTAGCTCAGGCAAATCTTGTCCTTCGACTTCCTCGTTGCGAGTCATGGGGGGAGTGACTGGGCGCGCGGAAGATGAAGGCAATTCGGGAGACGCGCTGAGGCGTTTGTGTTGTTGTCTCTTGAGGCGTTGTTCCTGGCTGGTTGGCTTGACAGAAGTGGCTGTGCGCGTGGGGAGTAAGGGTAGAGCGCGTGAAGTATTGGTATTCCCGCCTTGCCTTGCGGACCTAGTCACCTCAGCCCTACTCCGCCTATACTCCATCAACACGATCTCAATGTCCATAGGCAACACATAGCCAACCTTTTTACGGGGGCCTCCACCTTGGCCAGGGTTCGCCAACCTAGCATCTACCGCGGCTCTAAGCTTCTCATGCGCGACAAGCATGTCTGGCTCCGCTTTCGCGAGCTTATGGAGTGATGCGAGAAGGCGCGGAGAAAAGTAATTGCGGGGAACTAAGTTGTAGGGTTTGCGTGCGGGTGGGAGTGCGACATCGAGTGATGGAATGCACCAGAGGTCTAGAATTCGCTCGATGCATCGATCTCGTGGTAGTCGCATCGGTTCGATTGACAATGTGTTGGGCGATGAAGGCTCTTAAAGCAAAGGTAGGGTTTTGCGAGTTGTAGAGTATGTTATAGGGTATGCTGTGGAGTATGTTGTGGAGTGTGGCGTCAATGAAACGCAAAAAGACTGTCTTGCATAACTGTATGAAGGTAGCGTAGGGATATAGTGTCTGTCAAGACTGTCTTGTGTTGGAGGTGGAGAGTGCAGGGTAACACAGCAACACCCTAAAAAGAAAACTTGAAGGAAAACTTCATTTTGCTTCCGAAATTCGTTCAGATGATGGTGAATGCTTCTCTCTAGCTTGGAATCTTCGGGAAAGGTTCAATTCTCGAAATTAGCAGTAACATTAACACAAAATGCAACCTATAAGTCCTCCAGCCAGAAAAGGAGAAAATAATATAGTATCGAAGATGAGAAGGAGAAGAGCGTGGGAGAAATCAAAACAGTGACAAACGTGAGTAGAGTCGCACAAAGCCCACATATTCCCAAACCAGGCAGAAAACAAAAGCCCATTATTGATCAAGACAAGTTACTCGGCCATGTCGATATCATCGTCCACTGCCACTGCACCGCCATTGCTAGTTTCAGCAACAATGGCATCTCCTTCCTGCACTTCTGGTTTTCCACCAAAATAGTCCTCCATCTCTGCATCCAGCTCCTCATGGGTCTTTCTAGGACGGCCATCCTTCCCCAGTCTCCCAGAACCCCTCTCCTTTTCGTCTCTCCTACCACCAGGTCTCCTCCCACCTGTTCCGCCTCCGCCTCGGCGTGCTGGCAGCGGTGAGCGGGTCCGCTGCCCAGGTATATAGCGGTCAATATGACCTGGAGGTGGCTTAGACACGTCCGAGTGGCGGACGGATGGGTTACAGACTGGAGATCGAGAACGAGAGCGAGAATGAGCGCGCGGTTCCGAAATCCGGTCAAAAAGGCTGCGAGAGGGCTTCGCAGTGTCGAACGGATTTCGAGTTCTTGCTGTTGTAGTGTTTGATACTAGCGCGAGACGGATTGGTTGGCCTTTCCATCCCAGTCGTGAACTGTCAGAATGTAATATCAAGGATGGATGAGAACATGCCACACACCGTTTGCATTAGCGCCATCGTAGTCACGAATAGCAGCTTTGGCGTCATCAAGTGATTCATAGAACACGAATGCCACGCCTTCAGAACGGCCGGAACGATCGTAACGGATATCTACGTTGAGGACATGCCCTTTGCGGGAGAAAAGGTCCTGGGGTTGTTGTTATGTCAGTTATGGTAACTAGCCAGGATGAACATAGAGTCGCACTTTCAACTCTTCAGCGCTGAGATCGTAATGCAGATTGTCTATTCGGATTTTCACACCCTCCAGATTGCTGTACAGGTTTTTTTAGCCGATGAAAGCTTGAGTAGTAACGTTCAGTTTACCTTTCGGGCTCTGGGGAGTATCGACTCCTGGATTTAAAGCGGGAAGCGCGAGAGGTCTTCGGGGCTGCGAGCTACGTGAGTAATTCCATATACGAAGATTGGTTTTCAATCCTTCTCAACTTACATTGGTCGTTGTCGAATTTGTCGTGAACCCAATCACTGTTGCCATACAGCACAATTAGCTCTACCTCCTCCACGGCTCCAGGCAAAGCAATGGTGGCATAAATACCGGTCTAGATTGCTAGGTTCATCTCTCATCCTTGACGACTAAGTTATTATAGAAAGAAAAGAGGACCAGGTCAGCGAATGTCATCCACGATAAGAACACCGAGAGACTTCCAGGTCGACATTGATGCGACTAGGACGGGATGCTGCGCTGGGTGTTCTGGAGCTGGGAGGAGTGAGGTGAGGGAACCTGATTGACATCGTTAGCGTGAAATCGTACCACTGAGATATTGTGTAGAGTGGCTTGGGAAGAATTGGATTTCCGTTTGAGACTGACCTTTCTTACGCCGTCTCGAGGCCAGTCATTACGGCGGCGGTTTCTGCGTCCGCGATTGCTTCCTCTCTATACATGACAGCAATGTTAGCTGCTTCTTATGAATAGACAGTTGTGGAACATGGCGAATTCGGGCTGAAGGAGAACCCGACCCGATCAGCTATTACTTCCTCCAAGCTCTTATTCATGGCTGTAAACAATGCTGTTGGCGGTATGAATCTCCGAGGAATTCGGCACAATCGTGTTAAACGGTCAACGAAAGTCACAAAGAAAGTGGTTGAGGTTAAACTGGATCGTACGGAGTTGTGCGGTTTGATTGGCCTGTCACGTGTATATGTAGCCCAATTCACAATTAGGTGGCCACAGTTTTGAAACCTCTTCAGCTAGATACCTTGTCTTTAAAGATCTCCGGCGCTTTTTGGCGACCTGAAATATCTTGCGTTTCTTTCCCTTAATTTGGAGATTTAGTTTAAAGTAGATTGGGCGAAGTATGTCACTTCAAATCCAAAAAGGACAAGTTTTATGCTACTTTATTCTGCCGTACTGTCCAAATACTACTGTGCTCTCATCTATGAACAATCCATGCTTTCGTCCACACCCATCCAATTTTCTGATTCTGTCGTGTTCTCCATGCTTCCCCCAGATATTCAACCGCACAGCATAAACCACACAGCCTTGTCTATCACCACCCATCGAGAGAAAAAATAAAAGCAGATGAATAAAAACGCACAGGATAGCCGTGAAAGCCCTTTCAAAGCCGAGCTAGGATAGCCATTGGGGGAGAAGCAGAGAGTTCCATCTGCACTTCCTGCCCTGCTCGTCCAGTAGGATGCACCAGCGACCGATAGGAAGAGGGAGGTAAAGAAAAAGGAGTTGAAGATGAGGGAAGGCGTATAACAGTCTGAAAGCTATGTTGGTGATGAGAGGAGAGCAGAAAACAAGAGCTCCGGGGCAATGCAAAGAGGAAGACAAGTTATGCAACAGAAAGGCATAGGTAGGTTGCCCCCTAGGGTGGATAATGGAAGATAGAGCCAATAACCTAAGCCTCTGTTAAAAGTGATTGGACTAAAGAGAAAAACGACGATGAGGGGCAAAAACTGGTGCGATAGTTCTTCAACTACAACAGCCTCTTTGGCTTTTGATAAACAGTTCTTTGTTTCATGTGCTTTTTGAACATCTCGTGGCGCAGGAAGAATGCTTCGGCCAGGTGCCTTTCTTTCCAAACCAAGGATTTTTGACAGGAGGGAAACGTAAGGATCTAGACACCTTGTAAGTGATGCGCATGCGTACGAGCACCCAAAAGAAGTGAAAAGCCGATGCAGTTGAAATGAAAGCAGAGCTGAATATACTATTGATACGCGCGGTGAACAGGCCGTCGTCCGTCCCGAATCGGTAAAGGATAGCGTGTCATTAAACCAGGAAACGTCAGGGCGAATTCACCACCTTCCACGTAAAGCCAAAACAATGCAAAAAGCATACAGTCCAACAGGCGGAACGGCGCACGCCGTCCCTGCCAATACTAGGCGACTATAGCTCCACCACCCCCGCCACAAACAGCTGCCCCCTTTTCCATAGGGTTTCTAGTCTCGAGTTTGCTTTGCTGGACTCCTCCACCGTACACGTTCTTGGCGGGAGGCCGTGGCGCCGTGGCCATCACGGCCTCTTCCTCAGCCTCATCCGCCATGTACTCTTCGCTTTGCGTGCTCTGGCTATGGGTCTGCCCTTGGTCTGATGGGTGTTGCTGTTGCTGCTGCTGGTTCGTTGCCACATTGTTCGAATTCTTTGCTGTAGTTTTGTTCCCCTTTTTGCCCTTGCGTCCCTTCATTTTCGCCTTCTCTAGCAGCCTCTTCTTATTGGCTAAACGTCTACGTTCTTTCCTATCTTTAATCTCATACTGCCTCATCAATGCCTCTGGTGGCTCGCCGAAAATGCTCTCATACTCGCAGAATTCGCAGATCCAGATATCTTCACTTGTTGGAGGGTTATGGTAGTTATTGTATTCCTGTTGCAAGCGACGACGTCCAGCAGCTAGAGCGTACTCTTTGCCGGTACGGCGGGGCCGGGACTTCTTCTGCTGTTGAGCCGGCGGTTGGCTTGTACTAGGAGGCTGTTGTGCCTGGCTTTGATTATCTGCGTTGTGCATTGAGGACTCTACCCCTTGTGCTGGCCGTCCAGTGGCGCCAGCCATATCGGGACTTGTTTGTGTGCCCTGAGTCGCCATGCCTCTGCTTATCTGGCCTGGGCCTGGACCCGGCCCTGGATGTCCACTTCGCACAGCCATACGAGGCTTCGCAGGTTCAGCGGAGGATGCAGGAGGTGGTCGTCGGCCTCGTTCTTCAGCGGTGGTGAAATTTATAGTTGTATGAACAGGTGATTCATACGTAAACGTGAATTGCGTCTTATTCGGTGGTGTCTTTGCGGTCTGCTGATGCAACAAGCCGAAGTTCTCTTGCCCTTTCGCTGGTAAATCAACACGCTTTTCAGCAGTTCTCGCAATAGCCGCAGATATGATACCTTGGCTGTCCGATTCTTCAAAAAAATTAAAATAATAATAATCAGTAACCAGATTAGATTATGGGTCAGCACTCTTACCGGTGGTAGTATTGGCCATTGGCGGGCGATTTTGTGGCCTCAACGGAGATACTCTCTCTCGATGTGGTGCTGGATGCCCGCTTGATAAGCCATTCAGCCCATTTGTTGACACGCCTAATGGACTCCTCCCCACGTAATTCGAAAGGATCTTCCCTCCATAACCTCTACGAGTTGGCCTTCCTCTTCCATAACCAGAACCTGACATGCCATTCCCAGACCCGGATGAGATAGCGGTGTTACCTGAATAATGTTGCCCAGCTCTATTGTCGAGGTCGCCATGTGACGGGCGGCTGACTTCATTTGGTGACGAGATGCTTAGATTGGTTAAATCGGTGGATAGGTGAGAATGGTGTCCATTTGCATTGCCGGGTGTAGGTATCTTGCGCTTCTTCTTGTTGTTTGTGTTTTCAAAGGACTCGTATCCATCTGCAGAGGACGTAGTTGAGTTAGGCCCTTGGGGCTTAGGCATTGGCATTGCAGTTGAAATGTTCATCTTTAACTGATGCTGCTGAATACTTCCCGTGTAAGTGCGCGAGGAGCTGGAATTGGAGAGATTGTGGGCGCTCTGATGGCGCCTGGCTAAACCTCCGTCCTCTTCTTCATCGCTATCAAGATCGGCTTCCTGATGGGGGTGTTCATGCCCATCCTGTACAACACTCTGCTGGCTAGACTGAGCTACCCTTGCATATCCAGGATCTGCGTAGCTATACGGAAAGTAAAACAGTGGCGTTGTACTACTTGGCGTAGGAGGGTAGAGTATGGAATCAGCAATGTCTGGTGCAAGGCGAGAACGGAGCCGACGCTTAGGCAGCGGACGAATCGGTCGATTCGGATAGACAGAAGACGTCGTATCGGCAGAATGAGAGCGCCCGGTAGGTGCAGGATAGGTAGAGCCTAAGTTCCAGCCAAAGAATCGAGTCAGCAAGTTATTGAAGCAGCTAAATATTGCCGACATCGAGTGCAGACTACCAGCAAAGTAGCAGCCCCGCGATGGTGGTGCTAAGGCAGAGGGTGGTTGTGTTGTGTGGTGTTGTGGTATTTTGGTATTGTGGGGTTGAGATGTTTTGGGAATGGGGGGGAAAAGAACCGTGGGGCAACAAGCGCGACATACCCATCACGGCGGCCGCCATCCTGGGGAGGATGTTACGAATAAAGTCCAACAGGGCGAACTGGTAGTCTTGGAATGATACTGGACAATGGATGAGGTCTGAGGCCAGAGCCTCCGAATTTCTCTACTATGTTGTGGTGTTCAGGTCAGTAAAGACCAAGTCTTTGCGCGTAGTGGCAGCAGATAAGCAAAGAAAGTGGTTCGACAAGCGTGTGTTGTTTGGATTGTTGTGTCTGGGATAACACGAACGCCTTTTGCGGCTGTGGAGGATGTGGTGCCAACAGTGGTATATCCTTCCTCACCAGAAAAGATTCGTATATTATTCAGCACCCGACACCCGAGCCCCTCTAAACACCCGATGAGAGATGGATAGGTAGTCTCGAGGTGGAGCAAAGCAGGAAGGAGTTGTAGCGTGTTGAAATAATCGGCAATTGTCGATGATGTACAGACGTTGAGACCTACTGAAGTGACTGGAAGTCTAACGCCGTCGTGGACGAACTATTCCCGGCAGGGGAGAGGTTCTGTGCAGGGACTAACCGCATTTGGCACCAAAATTACAATTAGCTCCTTTAACAGAGAGTTCACATGTATCTAATCCACCTCACAGCAAAGATTAATTACATACCGCAATGGATTTGATTTGGTTATTACCTCTTGAGACTTCTGCTTGGTCTCACTACAAATTTTTTCCTCGCGCGCTCCAGCGGTCAAGAACACGGTGTAGGCTCCAACAAGTCTGCCAACACCTCTGTGTCCATGTTTAATTCCTCTCTCTATATTGGCCCTGATCTTGTACCCTTTCCAACAAGAACTCTATCTTTGAGGCCTGCTTCGAAAGATGTTGCAATACCTCGTACAACGGTTGAGTGCACAAACCCAGGGTTGTTGAAAATGCAGCCGTTTCACGCCCTCCACGTCATACACGTGATTAGATGGTGGAATTCAGGACCTGCAGGAACCCAGATGCTAGACTAATCAGCAAGAGCTTAGGCGTGAGTGAAGATGAATGGAAAGACGTACTTGTACCTGTTTAGTTGAAACGGCATCTGTTCGGTGGTGATGTTCCCAAGTCACCTGGTGTTGGGAAGCCACCCCCCGCACCAATCATTTCGCCTGGCGCAACAAAGGAAATCCCCCGAAGGACGGATTCACCAATAAGTCAAACATGCAGAAACCACTTCCTACCGCTAACCTGCTCTTCTTCACGCGGTCTGTAAAGATCTCATAACCTATTCTCACTTCCGGGTTCTCGTCGGATCAACAATTACTACTGAACACCGCCGCCTTCAAGGCCGCTCGCAGGGCCTTTGTGGTAAGCTCTTCTCATTTCCTGCTGGTTACTCCCCATGCGCAATGAACGCTTAACGCTACGATGAAGCTTCCTTTCTTGTTCTGTATCCTTTGTTGCATCTAACTTCCATCAGATATAGCAAGAAAGCGCCATCCTAGTCCTAATATCTAACAATGTCACCTCGACGATCCTCTCGCGCTCGTACATCACAACCTTCGACCTCGATTCCACACCAGACACTTTCTTCCTCGTCCTCCACGACCTCGGGTCGAGCTGATCGAAGCACTCGATCACATCACAAGAACCAATCTCCTCAAAAGTCCACGCCGTCTCTTTCGCGATCTTCTGAAGAAGGTGATGAAACGTCACGAATCGTGAACAGCGAACCACTCCAGACGCGGCGGCGAAAGCGAGAGCGAGAAGTTGATGAAGAATTAGACCACGACATATCGCGTGCTAGTGTTCGAGATGCTCAAGGTGAAGAAGACGAAGAGGAAGAAGAGGAAGAGATAACTCGTTGCGTCTGCGGTAACCAAGAATATCCCGGCCCACCGGTGCCAGTCACCGAACGCTCTGTTGAAGTGGATGGCGATTCAAAGCCAAATATCAAAGATGAAGCTGCTCTGGACACATCTATGACAACCTCTGATGTGCCATCGGACGAATCTGGTGGGCTCTTCATTCAATGTGACATGTGTAAGGTATGGCAGCACGGAGGTTGTGTGGGAATCATGGACGAGAGCATGAGTCCGGAGGAATACTTTTGTGAGCAGTGCAGGAGGGAATTACACAAGATTGTCACGGGGCAGAATGGGTAAGTCCTTCTCACTCGCCAGAATTCAATTTGTGCAATAGAAAGCATTGGTCTATTTGTTGAGAAACTGGAGGACGTGTTTCGTTGGGACAACGAAGGGCGAAACGAACAGTACAATCTAGAAGCGGATTTTCTCATAGCATAGCACTGTTCTCTTCTAGGTTCTGACAAGAATGAGACTGCTAACACTTTAGTGCTCCAAGACAACGCTTTTCCCGCTACCTCCCCATCCTCGAAGTGTCTTCTCCAAAACCTCCTCGATCAACCTCTCAGTCCAAAGACCGTGAATCTAAAGCCTCCTCCAATAATAAATCCAATCGTCCGTCAACAGGGTCAAACCAAACAAAGCGTCGCTCAACTATGAACAGCAGGGATGCCGCGTACGACGAAGAGGAACAGCTTCGTAGGGCAATTGAGGAGAGTAAGGGAGATGGGAAAAAATCTGCAACCCTTGATTCTTCCAGTCGGAGGGGTAAAAGGGGATGGAGTGACAGTGAAGAGTAAGTTGAATTTATTTGTTATCTTTGACAAAGGCTAGTCGCCGCGCAGGAGCTAGGAGCAGTATCACAATTTGTGCCGCAATGCTTTAACGTCTTAAAGATCCAATTTAGTTTAAGATCAACAGCTAGGATAACTAACAACCCCGACAACTAACAGGAAAGACCCCGAATCCAAACGTCAGCGTACAACCTCCAACTCGCATTCTCCTACGCCCGGCCTTAACCACAATATGAATTCTCAAATGGGCGATACTGATGACGACGCACCCTCCAATAAGAATTCTATCAATAGCGAAGGGAAGAGAATCCGCGGTGCAGCCGCTCGGAATCATAGGGAAAAGGAACTTCGGGATCGAGAGAAAGAAAAGGAGAAGGAGCGTGCTAATGCGGCTGGAAGACGAAAGGGGCGTGCTGAGCGAAGGGGAGGCGACGGTAAAGGTGTCCCGTTACCTGCTAGATATTCAGAGTTGCTGATCTTCAGTAGAATCTGATCCATCAGACGAATTTCCTCTTTCCCGCACAGCCTCGGCGAAAGGCATCGCAGAAACAGCTTCACAACCCCCAGACCCTCCAGCACCCTCTCAACAACAACAACAACAGCCCAACACCCCGTCACCTAATGCTGCTGCTTCTGCAACAACGACCTCAATCTCCCACCGTAAAACCGGCCGACCGCCAGCCCGTCGTGGCCGTGTAGGTCGCAATCAATATACAAGAGATCGAGATCTCCACAACGACGCCGTTGCAGGCGAGACTGGTGCCACCGCGTCCCCAAACCGTTCGCAATCCCGTGATGGACCCCAGGCGGACGATGGGCCAACCACCAGCGCACACGTCAATGGCAACCACCACTCCCACAGCAACGGCCATGGTGCCTCCACGATATCCAGCGATGGCAGTAAACCCAGCAAACCTCGTTACATGCACCCGCAACGCACCTCCATGAACGAGATGAAACGTCGCGTCGCCGCCATCCTGGAGTTCATCTCCCGCACCCAGGTCGAGATGGCAGGCGAGCGTACTCCGCCCGCAGGCAGCTCCTCCACGACAACTGCTACTGCAGCAACACTCAGGGGCATCGGGGAAGCGCTGCCAGGGATGATGGCTAATGGTACTGGCTCTGTTAGTGCTGGTGGTGGGGAGGAGCGAGACTTTGCGGACATGAGTAGCCTAGAGATGATGGATGTCTTGACAAGAAAACTGGTGCTCTGGCAGAAGGAGTTTGGCAAGTACGGTGAGAAGTAAAAACTGCAGTTTTGCGGTGGTGTAATCCGGGGCGGAAAAGGGTTTCTTTCGATTCTGTGCATTTTTCTACTTCCCTCGGGTCTCTGGTCTATATCAATGGACGGGATAGGGATCGCCTTATCATAATCATCATGGCGTCTGTCTCTCTGCCTATCCGTCCGCTCCAGCTTCGATTGGTAGACATTTTCGTCGCGCGGTGCGGTATAGTGGCTTGGATCGGAACAACGAGCTCTCTTCTCTCTCTGCGTCTTTTAGACTGGGAGGCACGGCCGGCGCGCATTTACGGCATGGCATGGATGTTACTTAACTAATGCTTTCCTTTTGTCTCATTGCATCATTATTTTCGACATTTCTATTCTTGCCATCACCACTACAAACGTTCAAAAAGCCCGGGGGGGTATATAATTCTCTTTTTTTCTTCTATTCGTTGGCTTATCAAATCAAACCCCACAACCAACTATGTCTTTTTATGACCCTTTTTTCTTTCTTTTTAGAACTCTATCCGGGTGCCCAGGGCGAGTGTGTGCTACCTTCTTAGGTAATTTAGGTAATTCTTGTTATTTTTGTTATTGAGGGATGGATTGATGGGTTAATAGATTGGGGGTATTGAGGAATGGGTTTGGTGGGAGATGTGTGTAAATATTATGTGTAGATGGGATGAAAAATAAAAGCATGCATGATTAAAGAGATGTGTCATGATTATGGTAATAGATGGGATGATGTTGCGAGTGTTAGTTTTTTGTTGCGTTACGAAAGGATATACGCGCTCTGTGGAATGGGATGAGCTAATGAATGAATACTCCCGTGAGTAGAGCTAAGGAGGGAGGGGGTTAAATGCTGTACTGCTCTCTCATATAGATATTTTCTCTATTAACTATCATACATGCGGTAAAATAAAAAAAAGAGATCACCCCCATCTAAATGTAAATCTTCTATGTAGCCTGCCATCTCGCATTGATGGTTTTCCTCCTTGCCTGCAACACACAAAAGATTCTCAAAATCAGCATCTATCTCTTCGGTTCGTTTTATAATATAATAAATAACCAAGGGTGAGGGTGGGTAGGATAGCGGGAGAAAGAAAGAAAGAAAGGGGGTGGAGGAAGGAGGGAAGGGATGGAATAGATGGAATGAAATGGAAAACTCACCATGGGCGCCAAAAACACCACTCCAGCACCTAACGCAAGTACAGTCCCCACCAATTGCAAGCGGTTAAACCCCTTCCCAAGCACATCAAACTGCATACTCGGCGCGATCCTCGTCCCAAACACATCCCCACCGTACGCAAACACCAAACTCGTACTCTCCACGCCCGCCGGCGCCGCCACTATCCACTTAATTCCCGCCACCTCACGCTTGTGGCTGATAATCCATTTCGGATCGAAGTCTAATGAGGGGTTGTAGCGGAGAAGGCCTTCTTCAACCTCAGATGGAGTGGGGTCCCGCGAAATGGGCCGCGAGGGGTTGAGAATGGAGCGAGGGATGGAGATTAGGGAGGAGATGGAGGGGAGGTAGGCGAGGAGGTGCCTGGATGTGATACCTTGCCGGGTGGAGGTGGTTGCGAGGGAGGAGAGGGAGGAAGGGAGGAGGTAGGATTGGGACTTTAGGAAGGGGGTATTTAGGGGAGGGGGGGAGGTGCTGGAGAAGTTTGCGGAGGGCCCTAGCGGGCCGCGGTCGTTGGGGAGGGGGGACTCGTAGAGTTCGTTGATGGTGAGGTGGTGGCCTTTTGAGGATGAGGCGGGAGCAGTGGAGGAGGCAGAGCTGGAGAGAACGATGTCCCCCCAGAAGGAATAGACGAACCAATTCTCGCTCATAGCGCTGACGATTGGGCGGGATGTATCGACGCCTTGGTGCGTCGTGGTGTAGAGCACATTCCCCGACACAGAGTCCAGAAGTGTGAACGTGGCTTCCAGCGTCTTATCCGAGACTGTGGTTATAAGGAGGAGATTCGGGTTCAGGTATTTGTACATCACGGAGCGGTCACCTAGGACGCGGCCGATTGATGCCACGGGGTCGTGGTGTGGGCGGACTGTTAGCTCGGTGATGCGCTCACTGGCACTGGGGTGGAATTCCCAGGCTGTGGCGGCGGTGCCGGATGGGAGAAGGCGTTTTCCGAGGACAGAGCCGTCTTTGCCTCGCGTGATTATGGTGGTGTTTGCGGTGGGGATTAGGCCGCTTCGGATGGGTATTGGTTCGTCTTCACCGATGCCGATGAAGTATTTCTTTTCGGTGCCTGGGGGCGGGGATACAATTGTGCCGGTTGTGGCTTCGACGATGATGACCTTTCCAGAGCCGTACTGCACGATCATCAACCCCTCGGTGTCGTCTGCGTACATGCCCCTTACGTCCCAGCGTTCTCCGTCTTTGAGCTCAACGGCTTTGATGTTCCAGACTATCTTGCCTTGGTCCGCGGCGGAGAGCGCGTAGAGCCTGCCGGTCTCTGTGGCAACTATGACGAGTTTCCGGAAACCGAAGCTATCGCGATTAAACCCTTTTGCGGGGTCCAGAACCCTTTCTTCCCTGGTGAGAGCTCCTAGCATTATTGCAGGTAAAGATTCAATCCATGTTGGCAAGTGTTGCAGGTCCCTCGCATGTCGTTTGAGTCTATGGATATATGCCGCGATGGCGTTTTTGTGGACCTCAACTTCAAGCTCTCGGGCTAGGTCTTTGAACTCGGGTAGCTCAGCCCATTCCGCAGCGATGGCGCCGGCTAGTGCTTCGGTACGTTTCCAGACTAGTTCACCGTTGCGGACTAGATTCCAGTCACCGGTGGAGCTAACCAGGGCTGATCTGATTGCGTACTTGGAGTCTGGCCGAGAAACGACTTCGGAGACTCCATGTAACAGGTACTCATCTTCTACAATTCCTCTCCCGAGACTTGGGGTTGGGACCGTCGTCCATCGGGCGAGGACGCCATGAGAAGCAGAAGATAAAAGAAGAAGCTCGCTTTCTGTATTGCGGACGAAGAATACATTTCCATCTTGGGTGCTGGTCGAGAACGCCCCGCGTCCCGCGAGCTTCGGAAGTGTATATGCTTTTGAAACTGTTGAAGCTGAAAGATCTATGTGGTAGACTTCTGCCCAATTTCTAGATTCGGATTGATAGTGCACAAGGAAATGTGGCAGAGATCGTGTTATATGAGGGGAATGGACTATGATTTTCGTGATGTCTTCGCCGCTCTCGTTTGGGATGGTTAAGGAACTGATGTGCTTCGATCCGATAACATTGACCTTCAGAGTCTTCAAGGCCTTGTCTGCCCAGCCAATGATAGGAGATGCGGAACTTGCTCCAACAAACAATATTGACTGAGGGTCCGATACGTCGTTTTCTGAGCTGAGGGTATAGTGATTGCGCTCCCGGCCAGATATTGGGTCGAGAGACGTAACCCTGATCTTCAAACCGGTGCGGCCTGCGAGGCTCAGGGATATCAAGTAGATATTGGAGTTGGAGATTGATAATTGATGCGGAATAGCACCACTGTGATACCCGTTAGCTATAGCTGCACTATGCTTCCAATTTTTTTTGGCCCCAGCATACCTTGAATCTTTATATTCCCATATCACGTTGCCTATATCTCCCGAGATTCGCCTGACTACCGCATGCTTCCCCGCAAACAGCACAACAGCATCCTTTCCTCCCTTTGTGGCTCTCCCATCTTCAAGCTCAATAACTTCCAGGTCCTTTGTTACACCATCCGCAAATTCTTTTCCCCACACCAACTTCCCGTCCAGTGCATCCCACGCGCTCACCTGTGCTCCCACTGCGCTGATCACCGTGTTCTCGTTTTCCCCTGCGCGGAGGAAGCCTTCTAGCGATGTGGTCAAGTTGTCCGAAGGATTTAGAAACTGCCGCCAAACCAACGTGCCATCCTTTGGGTTAACAGCCCCCAGTATCAGTTTCTCAGATAGAGTGTAGAGTAAGGAGGCCTTTGAAGAAGCTTGGGGCCGATGGAAGAACGTGCTGCGCTCCTGTGGTATGCCTAGTAGCGGATGGTGATAATCCGTGTGATATGCATCATCGGCGAAGACCGCAATCGCAGATGGAACAAGTGATGCGAGGAGCGGGATCAGTGCGTGGGTGCGCATTATGTTGGGACGGGAAGTAAAGGGAAGTAAGTTGCGAGAGCCCAATGTGCCTTCTGATTCTCTGTGATGTTCGGTGATCCGATGTCGCTTTAACCTTACATCATCACGACTAAAAGCGGCTCTGCAACGAATAGCTTCTCCTTCCTACGCCGATCTCGACTTCACTTCCTACTTGGGATTTCTTGCGCCAGCTCCGTTACTCGAATTCTTCAGGAGCTTTTCCAGAATCTCACAGTTACCTTGGCCTGGCTTGTCTTTACTCGTACGTGCCATGCCGGTCTTTTAGTCGGTATGTTGGGGAATATCTCTCCTGATGAAACTTGGCATGTGTCGACTGAAACTCTTCCAGCTTACCGACCCGCCCTGCAGCAAAGCCTTCACCATCCTATCTCACCGCTTCACTGCGAGTTTGGGTGCACTTCATCGCATGAATTTCGTGTCTAATGTCAAAGCACTCTGCGGAATGAGGCAGTATTTGCGTGGCGTACTAATCTTGAGCCGGCTTTAAACAGCTTCTTGGAACACCTGATCATTTCCTCCCCCATGCTGGCCACGTTATGCTCCATGCTGTTGTTTGAGACTGACTATAACCTGTTATATCCTGTGACATAGCCCCTCCTCATTTCAAACCCCTTCAAAACCATATGCCCCCACTGGGATAAACTCGCCCCCAACCTCCCAGCAGTTGCATCTTCTTCTCTATTGTTGCCTAGAGTAAGCATGGCGATGCCTCTTTCGTTCGTTACGGAGCCATTATGAGTCCCGGAGATTCAAGGCATTTTATCTTTTCTTTTATTCTTGACGATACCCTCAGTTTATTCTTACAGGACATCGATTGCACTTGTTTCCTAGACCCGGTCTTCACACTTGATGGATTTTAATGGCTGGGATGAGCCTTTCCAGGCGCTGTCCTCCGCGTTCGCACTGTAAGTCCTCTGTCAGGAGAGATGGAAGTGCTGTATTGAACTTGATATCCTGATGAAATTGTTCAAACAGGGGCATAGTCTTCCAGGCCGCCTCCGCAGCTCTCATCTTTTATATCAAATGTCATCTTAAGCATCTACTCCGAGACCGCAGGAGGCTGGTCCTCACTGTTTTCATTTCTTTTGCAGCCTTCTGGGCTCAATTTGCCTTCATTGGGTTCGTCTTAAAGTCACAAGTGGGATGCCATGTCATGGTGGTCCTCTCGACATTATCAGACCAGACAGCCAGAGTGACCATCTCAGGGTTGCTTCTCTGGTCGTTCTCTGATACGGAGAAAGGTCAGGCTGAACGATTCGTACTGCGAGGAATTATTGGTCTTCGCTTGGGACTGGGTATTGTATTTGCTGTATTTGCCCGTCCTCAGTTTACACCACTCTGTGTGTCCATGTCAAAGAGCCTGCCTCTGGGAATCACAACTATCGCTTATGATGCTGCGATTATTATTTTTTTGGGGGGCTGTATACTCCATCAGGGCTTACTGAAAGCTGGACGTCAAAATGAACAGTTTGCGTTGGTTATAGTTACTTTTGGGCTTTTGGTCTGGTCTTCTGTATGATATACACACAGAGAGCCACGCATTTTCAGGGTTCCTAGGTCGCTGACGGTTTTCACAGATGAGCGTTCCCTTGCAGCTTGGCGCAAGTGAGATATCACTGTTTTCACGCGTTGTAATTCCATCCATTGGATTGCTCGTTTTGCTCGGTGAGAATCCTGGTATGCAATTTAATGACGCGTTTCTTGGCTGACCCTCTCTAAAAGCATTGATTGTAGTAACCTCAGGATCTATTTTTTCTACTGAGGGTGTCCGTACTTTGTCATTGGAGACGCCTACGATGACACGACGGATCGGTAGTTCACAGCCGGCTGGTTCATCCGTGGACTGCCGTGAAACCAATCAACGGGGTCCCCTACATGTCGTTAACCCATCTACCTGTAGAGAGACGAGAGTGGAATTCATAATTGCTTCGGCTATGAACGGATACGCTACTGAAGAAACCAGATCAGGTCTTCCTCCAAATCAGACCCGAATAGAAGTCAGCGACAGAAATTCGGGGTCTGTTTTTCGATCTATTATCAGCGCATCCCTATCAGGGACCGAGACTGTCATCGCCGGAGAGTCGAGGCTTCCAGTGCCGCCGAAACAGGCTCTCTTCCCGAGGAATCCAAGTGGGAATGCTTGTGGCTTAACGAAGGCGTCGCGAAAGAAAAGTGCCCCGCGGAAAGAATCCTCGACGACGCCACAGAGCGTAAAGAATCTGAAGATCTCCAGGCCTGTGCCAATCAGTGGGCCTACACCTGGTCTTAAGACCATTGACCTTGCAACAGCTGTAGAGCACCAATGTTGGAAGCAACAAGAGAATCGAGGCCGCGTTCTAGAGATTGGCTCGATAGTAGCAAAGAGAAGGGCTCAGGGTCCTCTAGACTTGGCTTTGGCGGAGAGTCTTCAAAAACGTGCTAGCATTAAGCGGAGTGAAACAGCTTCAGGGGATTGGAAGCAGTCGGCCAGCAGTAATGATCGAAATACCTCAGCTTCGCCACTCTCTACAGCACAATTCAGAGGGCTTGACGAGATTAGGGGACGTTCTCCGAGACCAAGGACCCCTGAACACTCTGAGGAGAATGAAGGACAAGCAGCCACAACAAATTTTGGACTCCCAATTCATTCAAAGCTGCCTCAGCAGTCTGGCCGGCTTGCCCCACCCGGCCCCGCCCCGCCTGATGTATTGGCCAACGATGTCTACGATGACTCTATTATAAAATGCAAATTCAATGTCGCTTCAAATATACTCCAAACACCAAAAACACCAAAAGTCGCTTGGGAGAACCTATCTCCCACCTCGTCAATCATGAGTAGAAAAAGACCAAGAGTTAGTAACGAAGCAGGCAGGACAATATTTCCAAGAAGGGAGTCATCGCAAAGCCCGTGGTCGTCGACCCCTCGAAAACACTCCGCACCGCAATCAGAATCTGGCACCCCCCAAAAACCGCTACCACTAACTACAGTCTCTGCGGCTGCTGCAAAATTGGAACCTCTTATACCTAGAAGTGCGAATTCTGCTACGGGAACTCCTGGAGTTGAACACCGATTTCCAGCGCCTCCACTCTCTGCGCCTTTACAACTTCCGAGACTTACAGTTTTCTCCATCCCCCAGATCCTTTTTCTTGATAGCAATGCGACCAATGCTGCTAATCACAAGCCTGCTGAGGTTGACAAGGCTTCATTTCTTGCTGGTGCTTCTCAAGTAACCAGGCAGTTTTGGGATATATTAGAAGCAAGCGGGGATGGCACTAGTCGCAGAGTGACCCGGAATAGCGATGATCGACAATCTCTTTGGAGTTCTACACGACTATCACCCGAAGCCGCCGCCGGATATGAAGGGGGAAACAAAACTCTTTTTGACGCGGAAAGGATCAACAGCCAGTCAGGAAGGCAATCTAGAATCATCGAATCAATGACGGAAAGGGACAACAGAGCTGTGAGTGGAACCGACGACGATTTTGAAATGGAGATACCTATAGAGCTTGGCTATGATATGGACCCTTCCCAGCCTCAAGCTCGGTCCAAGAAATGGCACTATAGAGTCGGAGATGCTACTCCACTCTTCTCCGAACGAAGGAGACAGAAAGGGTCGAAGACGATGCCACCACCTGTCCCCCTTTTGCTTCAGTTTGTTGGCGGAAACACCAGAGTGATCACACATGCTCTGGAGGGATTAAGCGCCGAACAAGAGAGAGACAAAGAACGGCAGGGACAGAAGAGAGGAATTGAACCTATTGAACGTGGATCAGTCGCGGCATCGAGAGGACGAAGTAAGAAATATTCTGGCTTATTCAGGGGTCGAGCAACTCTATTAGACATGATCGAGAGAGAAATAGATCTGAAAGAGCAAGATTTGCCCCGATTTCAAAACAGCATCAATGCAGATTCACCCATGTCGAGCGTGATTTCGGATCAATCAAGCTTCGCATCAATTTCGCCGGGGATTATTGAAACGGTGTACAGACAAGACGTCAATCATCACCATGGTGCTCATAGGAGCTTGGTGCTCATAGGAGCTAGTCGTGCTCATGAGGCTCTACATTCTCATCAAAAATCTCCTGTTTAGCCTTATGTAGCCTTAATCAATCAACTATCCACCACGTACTATCGTACTACTATCTAGTGTGATATGCCTAACTACAGGTGATTCATTAGGGCTCCCCTCCAATTTTCAACGCCAAATTAATAGTTACGAAAGGGGGATCAGCCCCATAATCCTGAGCCAATACCGATCTCTATTAGAACCTCCGACTCGCGTGCAAGCAACTTGCGGAAGCGTCTTACGCAAACGCAGATCGACTACCCCAAACAGGCTCCAAAACTCCCGAAGAGGGGAGGCGTGAGCCTCCTGCCTGTCAACAATTTCAGAGTGATAGCCAGACCAAACCCTCCAGATAGTGAGCACACCACGTCAGAGACGGACCGAGACCGATATCGAATATGATGATGGCAAAAAGATTATTTCTGGATACGGGATATTTACCGGAATACCACAATTTTAAGCCTTTGGACATGTTATCCTCATGGTCTCCAGGAGCACCTCACCACTTGAAGCGCCACTGGTGACCGACGGAGATACACTCCGTTACTTGAAGAGCATTCTGTTATCCTTCACATTCTTGTATGCTCAGGGAGTTTCCCACTACTTGAGACGCTGCTGGTAGTTCACCAAACTTCTTTATTTTCCTAGTCTACGTTCTAGGAGCCACCTGCCACCTGAAGTGGTGCCGGAGGTTGTCGTCGTACCATATATACTTCAAGGAGTGTGCTCCAAGCGATGTAGACAACTCCCTCTATTTTTTCAGATATGAGTCAAATCGTTGGTGTTTCGGTAAATGGTTTTTGGAGGTTCGCGGGAGTTATTGAGGATGCTGTGTTGCGATTCTGGCCCGTCTCGTGCTGCGCCCTATCATCAGACATAGTACCGGTTCGGGGCGGATGGTCTTGGAGAGCGATAAGTCGTTCTTCGTTCCTGCGGATATACTCCTGAAGCCGCTTAGAAGGCTGGAATTTGGGGGATTACAGTGTGGAATGGGTGTTGTTTTAGGGTAGGTCATAGAGATTCTTTGTGCGCTACTATGAGGTTACTTCGTGGGTTAAAACCTCGTTCAACTAACTGGGTTTTACTCAGGGAACTAGATGAGGTTTAAGGAGGCCATATGATATGCTCTATGGATCTGTAGGACTTCTCGAGCGAGCGGGGATGTCGTTATAATTGTCATCAGTGGATAGCCCTAGGTTGGCTGTCACGGACAGGAACTTAGATGATGCATATGCTTGTTTTTCTTCGCACCACATATTACTTCTGATCTGTATAGCCGCTATTAGAGAATTAATCTATTGGCTATCTCTCATCAAGACCTCACTTTCCGCTTATTTGTCCAAGAACATGCTTTTCCACTTAGCTCTCGCACCCCCTCACGCAAGCCGCAAACCCGATGTTCTAACGCATTTTTAGCTCTTTCCCCCTTTACTTGTAGGGTTCAGAAGAGATGGATGGACGTACTGAACCAGTGTGTGGGCTTGCTCTTCTCTTCGCCATGCTGCATCTCCGTAATATGAGTACGGAAATCCCACCAATTCCATGGCAGCTCAGCCATGCATCCCTCCGACTTTCTAAAGGGACACTCAATCCTCAACCCCGCCAAAGCTTGACTCGCAGGGTCCTTGATGCTCGAAAATGTTCCGTAGGCTCTAAAGGCCTTGATCTCGCGCAGCAACTGAGTTGCTGAATCGTCATTAGGATAGTTGAGAGGGAAATCCACGATGGGCAGACCGCGAGGTTGCGGGAGGGGTCTTCGGTCGAGAGGACAGGTAGGTGAGATCTTCAGTGATGAAATAAGGCATTCGGCGCAGAAGACGTGGCCGCACGGGGTCTCCACAGGACCCCAGAGCAGACCAAGACAGATGGGGCAATAGTGGCGCGGGTCGACTGGAGTTGCAGGGGTGCACTCACGCATACGCGATTTTCTAGCAATTAGGCTATGTTGAGCTTTCGAGCAGCGGCGATACCAGGCTGTGATTCCTTGGGGCGTTGCGATTGCCAGTGGTGGGACAGGCGCCATCTCAACGTGAAATTTTATGAAGACAAAGAGAAAAGAGACATTTTCCTGGTCGGGTGGAACGAGCCCTTATATAGTTTGTAAGATAAATTTTTGGAAGTTAGTCCATTTCAGTAGTGTCGTCATCTACCTGTATCGTGCCATAGCACCCCAAGCGACAACCAATACTGTTATGTTGGAGGTGGAAGCGACAAGAAGGTAAGGAGGAATTGATTCTAGAGAGGACAAACGTAGCATATATCTAAGAAGAACATACGTAGAGAAGCAGTACGCCATGGCTAATGCTCGAAGGGTTCAAACAGAGGCTAGAGATCGGCACAAACAAGGGCCTCAGCAACATGGTGATGGGCATGCAACATGCCCGGCCCCCCTCCCTATGAACAATGCGAAATCCGTAAGCATTGATTCTGTAGGGCATAAACCATGTACCAGTCCTCAAGCCTAACATGATCATAAGCAACCATTCTCCGGATGAGCGCCAATTGGCAAGATCCCAGAATCAATGTAGTTCCTGCTTTGCGAATGGGGTGCCCACTTCACGAAGTAGAGGGTATTTCTAAGCAAAATGCACTCCAGCAGATTCCATCAGAGAATGTATAAGGAAGCCAGGTAGAGAAGCGACTCTACCGTAGACAGACTTTAGTGTATGAGGGATTGCCAAGAAAACAGCGCAGGCAGCTCACCCCAACTTCCATCACATTCAGGCAATTTACTCTCAGCTCTCATTTTATGCGTTTATTACTGACTGCGGAGAATTTATATTTCTTCTCTAGTATTACGATGAATTTTTGGATGCACGGTAAACCACGTGACCTTCCTTGGAGGGACATTGCACATTTAGTGAAGCTGATAGTAACTGCAGTGAGGAAACCATTTCACTGGCTTTCCGTATGCAGTGTGATGAGACTAGGCAGCTTCAGACAGATACTGTTAAGGTAGCTTAGTATACAGGATCACATCATTGTACCATACGAAATTACTGGTCATGTTATAAAAAGAGCAACGTGAGTTGAAGGAGAAGGCAGGATTGGTTGGTGATCAGGATATAGGTACTTTTTTTTTTTTTTTCAATCTGTCTGACACAGCGCGAAATGGAACCGATGATGGAGGTAGAGTTCTCCATGGTTAATTTTAGCCGATCGTTACATGTTTAGCCGGTCAGAGTAGGCCCGAGCGTTCTGGTGCAATTGTAATCGATTAATATTGACTACATCACCGTGGGCGCGAACGAGAGCAATTTAGACAGAATTCAACTGATTATTAGACTGGCTAACTAGAAGCGAGTATGTGCTGTTGGGTCCGCGCTGCGAACCACTGCAAGGGTATTTCTCGCCGTTACCCCTTTTCCCAATTAGGAAAGTTGTTATGTGACTCGACCCCTGTGACGCTGCCACGAGCACTATTACAACTGATGGGAGACCGAGGATCTATTCGGACGTGGCCACTTCGCCATTTCGTGGCGAAGAATCACGACGAGCCAGCTGAACTCCAATAGGCTTGTCCACCGAGATTAGAAGAACAGGGTCCCACTCTATTCACCATCCTCTTCATACAAAGTCTCTTCATCACTTGGGTTCAGGTCATCAGTCGGCAAGTCAGCCCCTTCCAGAGTCAACTGTACTATATCCCTATCCTTGTCATCTTCATCTTTACCAGCATCAATAGCCATGAATTTCCATGCCGTTTCCGGCAGCCAGTGTTTCTTAGTCCAGTCCTTTTTCTTCCCACCAATGAATTCCATAAAGGGATAATTACTCGCGTACCACCGGTTTTCATTTTATTTACAGATTTCTACTCAAATACCACAGTTTTTCATCTTATTTACTTGTCTACCACCGATCGCTTACTCAATTACCACACATTTATGAGTCTCCACAATCACCCTCCTATAGCATTCCGACAGCTTCGCCGATTGTGCCCTTGCTCACCACAGTGCCCACAAATAATCTGCCATCGGTTGGGGTTTTCGCCACGTCGAAAACGTCTTTTTTTCGGCCACCCGCGCTGCTTTGTAAGGATTGGTGCTTCACATTCGCTGAACTTCTCCACCAAGTCCTTCTCCCATATAGGTCACATGTGTTTTGAGTAGGCCTCACGGTAAAACTCAACAGTATACCAATCATCGATGTAGTTGTATGGGTCATGCCTTTGCCATAAACATACTGCAACCGCATGCCGACATGGAATAAGATATTCCTGAAACTCGCCACAACTGCAGTTTTTTTTCAAGAAGATCCACAATATGAGTAGTTCCATTTGGTACAAATGTTTGTACCAATCTATCTTTACTCATTAAAGGCTTGCCTGGCGGCAGTACTAAATGCTGGAATAGCATTTGCTGCATCTGGGGCTGGTGGTGGTTGAAGAGTTGTCATTTTCGCGAAAATAGGGGTGATGTAAACAAAGATGGAGTTACTTTTCTTGTGCTGAATACGGTGGTGAGAACAGTTGTGTGGTGTTGAGAGAAAATTTTCTACGCTATCTACAAGTGGAGGCCACTAGCCATCGATTACTCCGCTCATCGAGGAGTGGTCATATTCGCGAAATCGGCGAACGGCGTGTAACAGTAATTAAATATTCATCCATTCTTCATTCAAGGCCGCTCATCTTGAAATCATGGCTTCGCCTTAATATAAACCCTTAAAACGTCCAGTGCGGATTCTTCTCTGGGCTCGTCCAGCCCAACTCCAGAAGATTCATCCTTTGCTTGATCAGGCTGACACCAAATTGATCGAAAAACTCTGTATGCCACTTTTCAGCAACAGCTATACAGTGGAAATATGCCATTTGATCACAAAAACTTCAGCAAGAAATGGATCAGAACGAGTGGAAATCGTCTTTGACTATGGTGTACCTGCAAACGAGCGTCAACCTCAAGTTGCAGCGTTCAACGTCAAAGTTGACGGTTCAAATCCAACGGTCACACGACTTTTCAATCCAGCAATAAAACCCGAAGTGAATAGGAAGGCAGAAATACGGAGAAAAATAAATCTCGAGTGCAATATCAGCTTTCCAGGTCGAACAGAAGTTCGGAAGAAACGACGCGCTCCAAAAAAGGTCTCCTCAGTGAGTGTCTTTATGTTCAATTTTATGCGGAGTTTTGGACACTAACATCCCGAATAGACCGAGGTATTCACTATGTGAGTTGGGGATATCAAGTGACAAGTGCTGAGCGATTGCCGTTGCTAGGTGGACGTGGGTCGAGATACTTTTGTTGTTTGTAGGTGTTTCCACCGCTGCGCCTTCCCGCCTTCCCGTTGTTTGCAGATGATTTTAATCTACATGGTTCTAGAATTGTTTTTGAAGTATTTAAGAGCCTTGTTCTTCGCTTTAGAGTAACCAAGAATTTAAGGATCGCGGGTCAAGAACAACAGACTTTTTCGCACGTTGCATGAATGTAAGATTAGGATTCTACGTTATTAGAGAGTGCAAGAGTTAGGGAGAGTGCATGTTCAAATAAATATACAGGCTGTTGAACTAAATCTCTCATTAAGTTTCAACACGTTGACAGCCTTGACAATGAACCTTTCGACGATCCAGATGAGGGCTGAAGTGGCGAGAGCAATTGAATATATGATGCTGCTTCTTAATCGGGCTGCCAGTTGGCCCCAAACGAGAGTCAGTTGGTCAGCTAAGCTAGAACCAACCGGGTCCGTTAACACTACGATATAAAGCCAAGTTATCCGAACTCCTCGCGGAATGACTGGATTGCCTCAAGAAATTCTTCACGGGGTGTACGCTTCACTTGAGAGAGAAGCTGAAGCAACTCTCTTTTTGTTGCACCTGGGATGGGGTTTACACCATGAGACTTCAAGGTATTCATAAGGTTGATCTTCGAAATTTTGTCGGGCGTTGTGAGAGCGGGGGGAACTGGGAAAAGAGAACAGTTGCTGATGATCTGAGCTTTCTCGACGGAGGTTGTGATAGCACCACAGCCTCCGAGGACCCTCCCCAAAGTGCTGTATATGGAAGGGTACAAGTCCTCATTGGATATATCTTGATGGTCCTCTTGCTGTTTCAACCCTTCAATACTACAACCCAGATTTGCTGCCGTGTAGAATTGACCACCGACTGCTAGACAGTTCTCCAGCGTAAAAACAGCGTGGGAGAACGATAGAGGCATTACACTAAAGAATATGTAAGCGATCATAAATAAGTGACTCCTTATCTCCGCACTTATAGTAGATCTACAGGCCGTAGTTCGACTTTTACCCAGCCATCTTTGTAGTCCTCAGGGGTTTGCGACCCAGCGAAGCTCAACCAATGAGCAGTAACATGCTGCGGAAAATACCATATCTTCCGTCCCTCTAGGATCAAAACCCCTGTAACCACGCCGCCAATGTCCACATGGATTGTAGATATAGCATTTTCTAGTGATAGGAGGAAGAACTCCTTTCGCGGTTCGGCCATCCACTCCGACCCAGTTTTGCCTTTATCATGCTATTTTCGAGCTTCAAGTTTAGTGATAATATCCTGAAGTATAATCTGATAGGGACAGAATTCAATTCTCCGAAGCTGATGCTGACACCTAGGCGCCACTTCCAACAAGTTGCACCCTGCAATATGATCACCAAGCATCCGCCTTCATTGAATACTAATTGACTTGTACCCTCGCTACTGTGCCACAACATATAAAACCCCACCTCTTCACCAATCTCTTTTCCGCCTGTTCTACCATACTATGGAGGCCGACCAGCCAGGAACAAGCCGCGGACAGTAGCCGGGCGCGATAGCGCACCGAAGAGCCGCTCTTGCTAAAATAGCACCAATATTCCCTTGATAGCATGCACTAAGACCCAATCCGACGGACTTGACCCAACCCAGTGGATCGGGTTTTGACAGGTCAGAGCCTCGCGTTAGTCCGCACTTTCGGGAAGAGAACACGGTCTAGGCGAGGCTCTGGTCAGTAGTATTCTTATTCTGCGATTGGGCATCGGACTGCTCGGCTGTCGGGGCCGAAGGGTCTGCCTATGGCAACAGTTCTTTTTAGGAAGAGAAGGTGCCCGATATTCCCTAGTTAATGTCATTGGTTGGTTTGGTTGGTCGGGGGTGTTCGACGATTCCATTCTCTGGTCACGCCCTCCTCAGCCATAGGCAAAGATCGGAGGGCATGTATTTATGTAGCAGGGAGCCCGACAATCTGCAATTTTCTCTCGGTTTAAGATCGATTACTACGACACACGCAGTTCTGCTCACTTCATAATATCGACGATGCAGTTACCACTTTCCATGTTCGCCTCCTGGGTCTTACTGTCCTTTGTTTCTAGTATGGTGGGAGCTCAGAGCTGTTACTACCCAGATGGCACACTGGCAAACGACTACCACTACGTACCTTGCATCAGTGGTACCGTCTCAGCATGCTGCATCCCGAGCGAGGGTGATGTGTGCTTGTCAAATGGGTTATGCTGGTATTCGGAGAAGCAGTATTTTTACCGTGGTGCATGCACGGATCCGAGCTGGAACTCGGGTGATTGTCCAAAAATTTGCCTTACAGGAAGTAAGTACCTAGGGAGTAATTTTTATTATCGGCTACGACTCCTGCAGCTTGCAATAACTTTTTATCTTTTTTCTAGTCCCGTCTGAGAAAGATCTTTTTCCATCTTGATAATTTCCTATGAGCATATCCGTCGCTAACGATCTTTCCATAGATTCCTACAATTCCTGGAAATCACTAACCCAGTGCAGCCCAACACAATACTACTGCAACTACGCTGGCTCCAGCTGTAGTAACTCCCAAGATATAATCTCCCTCTTGGCCCCTACTATCACGAACAACTACGGCAATAGCAGCATTACTCTCCCTAGCATCGCATCAACTACCAACACCCAATCTTCGAAGTCCACTTTATCAACTCAGTCGTATTCAACTTCGAGTTCAAGCTCAACCACAGCCACAACCACAACTCCGACTCCATCCCCCACAAAAGGGCTTTCAACATCGGATATAATAGGAATCGCAGTTGGGGTTCCAGGAGGGCTGGGAGCATTGGTTACTGCCTATTATACGTGGGAGAAGAGTCTTCTCCAAAATCTTATTGCGCTAACCCAATCGCAAATGGCATGGTAAAACATCCTAGCGGAGACCAGTTGTAAAGGGGAAACAGCTAATAATAATATTTTGGGAGTAGAGGGAATCCCTTGGCTAGTCTTTTGGTACAGTACTAGTCAACTTATAATAAGCACACCTTCCACCACCACTAAATCAACATTTCAACGGCGACATAATTGCACCAATAACTCTACCAATTCCCGTCCAAATCCAATGATAAGTACACCAATTAAACTATCGTAATTTCTCTTTTTAGTGATATAAAAATGATGAAAATCAGTTAGGAAATGAGATCAATATTTGGTGTGCCACCCATCAGCCGCAATACAAGCCTTCAACCTTCTCTCCACAACGTCGTTTATTACTGTCATGGCGGATTCATCGAGGACTCGCTTAATTCGTGACACATTCACACCTAATTTACTAGTGAATCTGTTC
>JAJDMY020000381.1:6958-40552 GCA_022345705.2 Sabuloglossum arenarium
CCAGAGAAACTAGGTGGCCAGAGAAACTAGGTGGCCAGAGAAACTAGGTGGCCAGAGAAACTAGGTGGCCAGAGAAACTAGGTGGCCAGAGAAATTAGGTGGCCAGAGAAACTAGGTGGCCAGAGAAACTAGGTGGCCAGAGAAACCAGGTGGCCAGAGCAGGACAAGGGATAGAGAAGCTAGGTGGCCAGAGAAATTAGGCGGCTAGAGAAGCTAAGCCGCCAGAGAAAACAAGAGTATAAGAGCCCAATTGGGAGCATGATGGCGGCTAGAGCAAAAGAGTGGCTAGAGCAGGATGGGGGCTAGAGAAAGTAGGCGGCTGGCCTATCAAGTTGGTAAAGCTTGCCTCATCTTCCTTGTACTCCAGCTCCCTCGAAAACGGCTCTGCTCTGTTGCTCTAGCCGCTTTCTTGCTCTGGCCACCATCGAGAAACAGGGACCAGAAGTGGCTCCCCTAAAAATAGCTCCTCCAAAAATAGCATCTATAATTAGATGCAGGTGTAGGTAGTTAGGATGTAACAAATGCGTAATCGAGGGGGGCGATTATGGACAAGAAGCTGTTTTGGAAGAGGGGTCCGTTTTCCGGAGGAGGGGGGCCGATAATGGACGAGGTGCCGTTTTGGAGGGGGTCAATATTAGAGTAGAAGCCGTTTTTGGAGGGGAAGCTAAGCTAAAAACCGGAAACCGAAAACCGAAAACCGAAAACCCCTAATGACAAATTGTATTTCGTTTCTGGCTGCCCTACCAAGAGACCCATTAATAAGAACCAGCACATCAATACAGTCGGCATCACAGCATGCGATAATTGTATATTTTTAAAAATACAAAATGACAACAAAGTTAAACAAAACAACAGATGAAAAATTTCGCAAACGAAAAAACAATATTTTAAAGAAAGGGGACGAATTACGGTTGCTTTGTGGAGCAGACGTCTTTATCCTACTGCGTCGCAAGGGTAGATATTATACCTACAAGTCAACCGATCAATCTTCTTGGCCTCCAACTTTAGAACAGATCGTAAGAACTGTTGAGACTTGCTTCTATATTATATACCAGTTACTAAAACATATGCAGGACCAAAGCTACCCTCTGCCAGTTAAAAAGACTCCTATAGAATTCGATCAGGGATTGAAGTCGGAACACAAGAGAAAATGCCATAGCACCTCAAGCCCTCTATGAATTGGTACTTAGTGGTAGGAGGAAGTTGTCATTGACGGAGCGGCTAATGTAGAAATTTGTTTGTGTTAAAAGTTTCAAAAGATTGAAACTGATAGTCTTTGGAACTATCAGAATAGACGGCGTGTAGCCTATCTAAGCAATGTAACTGATCCATTCCTCTATTCTCATATATTTCCATTCCTCCCGGTAAAGTAGATCGAAGGAGAAGTTAAAGTCTGCGGGTACTGGTGCATTCTCCCGGTGTACACTCTCCCATTCTCCCAGTGTACACTTTGCAGGTGTATGTATATGCTCCCGGTTCACGCTCTCCTGGTGTGCACTCTCCTGGTGTACACTCCCCCAGCGTGCACTCTCCTGATATGCTGGTGTACGCTTTCCTGTTGTACACGTTCCTGGTGTACACTCTCTTAATCCCCAGGAGCAACCTTTTCCTGGGAGCTCGCTCTTCCCTTAGTCTCTCGTCTTCCTCGATCTCGAGTGCTGGAACCAATGGATCGAGAAAGGGGATATTCTTTATATAAAGCACCTTCTATGCAAACTCCATACATGGTTATGTCTGTCCAGGCAAACGAAGCGCCGACCCGACATAACATCTTTGCTGCACTTTCCTCATGGCTTATACTCGCTGGATACATCGTGTTCCCTGGTACCTTCACTTCCCTTAAAAGTTCTCATGCTCTTGGCGATAGCAAAGGCGGAAAGATAATTCAGGACACTGTTCAGAATGTGCCACTTCTTCCATTAGCAGTAATTTGCTGCGTTGCTGGATCTTCTGGGATATGTTGGCTATGGTGGACTCGGCGGAAGAACTATGTTTGGTCGGTTGGACAGATATTTCTGTAAGTGGTTGATACTATTTGGGAACTGACGAACTAACTGAAACGACAAAGCCCTGTTCTACTCAACTCAGTTGTCGGTCTAATAACCATTCTCATCAACGTCTACACTGCCCAAGGCGGACATTGGTCTGTGACTGCGAAAATTATGATTGTCATAACTAGTACGCTTGCAGGGAGTATGTTAGTGCTGCTCTTAGTGTACAGCTGGCTTCTAGAGAAGATTAAGACACCACATGACAGAGAGCTGGCTAAGCGCAGTAGATTAGCTAGTATTTCTGATGAAAGAATAACTAATAAATGCTTGGGCCGATCAACAGGAGAGGATAACTGCCTATATGGTTCCAGATTCGGAAAGGTCGAGACGAAAGTTGCTTGTTTTAAATTGTAATCAATATATTGGAAATTTTCTGCTGTTAGAATATTTGAAACATGTACAGCAACTTACTCCTTCCAAATGGCACATAAACACATGAACGGTGAAATTTGATTTGCTCAATTGGACGTTAGTTACTAGAAGTGCCCACCGGGCTATGCGACACCCCCGGGCTATGCGACAGCACCCAGGCGATCTCTATTCAGATGCAACTACTATAATACAGGAATTAATTTCACTATCCAAATCTTCTCCTATACTCTCCTCATCATCCTCAATGTCTGGCGATGGTGTTCTGACAGTTTTTTGTCGCTTGGCCACTCGGGCAGGTCCTCGACGGCAGGCCCCCTCCAGAGCTTCAAGTGCTTCACCCACGCTCACTACCCTCCCTTGATCAACTCCAGGCACTCTCTTTCGCTTTTTTGAAACTTTCTTTTGCTTTCTATCGGTATGAGCCTTCAATTCTAGGTATTCATGTCTCCACATATTGCATTCCGTCATCGCTGTTGTTGCAGCTTTGCTGATCTTGTCATTTAACAACCGCTGGGTAGAACCTTGTTGAATTTCCGTTTGCTTCTGTAGATTTATTGTATTCCGAAGTTCAGAAAGAGTCTTTGGTGTTTGGAGATGTGTTGGAACTATAGGATCAGGTGTAGGAGGTGATGCGATAGGCAGTTTCCGTAGTACTACTGTAGGATTAAATGGAACAAGACCGGTTTTTCGAAATCCGGATTGGATATTGCTAGCTATTAAAGCTTGAGGCCGACTCTGACTATAAAGATGCAGAAATTCTGACTTAGGAATTCGTACTTCGCCGGCTCGTAGGTATTTGTCAACTGCATATCGAAACCAATGTTTTAAAGATGCAAAAACCGATACATCTAGAGGTTGCAGCATATGAGAAGTATGCGCAGGCAAGCAGAGTAAGACAATCTTATGTGATTCACAGAATGTCATAAATTCTGGAGTAAGATGGCTACCGTGACCATCCAGAATAAGTAATCGTCGCTTATTGGGATTGCGACGCCGAGTTGCTGGTTCAAAGTGCTTCTCTAGCCATTGCACTCCCAATGCATTACTTGTCTAACCTTTTGGACTAGTTGAAACCATCCAATCCCTTGGTGTATTATCCTCAAACCAAGAACTCTGTAGATACCGCCCTTTAAAGATCACAAATGGGGGTATAATTGTTCCTGCTGCCGAAGCACATTCAATAACAGTCACAAACTCTCCCTTTGCACCTTGCCCAATATATCCTGTACCTCCAATTTCTTTATCCACAATCACATACATCTTTTCACCTTTTCCCATCACAAAGCCTGTTTCATCAACATTATAGATATCTTCGATATCCGGCTTGTACTTTTCCATATTCTCATGAAACACCTTAAACCACTTATTAAAAGTCTCTGCTGTACAAGCAGCATTTCTAGATTGCTCTAGAGGTCGTGCAATAATAGTTTGCAAGTGCTGATATCGTTTAACAAAGCGCGTTGTCCAGTTATGGCCCAGGATGCGTTCCGAAATAGTGTCATGTTTTGCTGAATTATTCCGATTGCGAATTATATATTCCGCCATTGCTCTTAAGTGATCGTGTCGAATGGAGAATCCTTGTCGCTGCCATTGCTGAATCCAATTAAGCAGAGCCTTCTCTTCGGCTTCTGTGCAGGCTTGCTGGTCGGGGTGTGCTGCAGAAGCGGACACCTGGCCTTTTCGTCGACGAGCAAGGGTTGCATGGTTCACATCATGCACTCGAGCAGCCTCACGAATAAATGGAATTTTGCCCGATTCAAGGTCACAAAGGGCTTTTTGGATTCTAATCTCATAATCCGCAGGCTTCTTGGTACGCATTGGTATGTGCTGGGGTTGCTGGATGACCGATTGATGGGGTGTGGTTCGGCTGTCGCATAGCCCGGGGGTGTCGCATAGCCCGGTGGGCACTTCTAGTCCAAACGAGCCATCTTTGGTCTTATCCAGCACCCAGGCCGAGCTAAACTGGGATCTATCATCTTATCACCTCAACCTTAAGGAAAAGAAAACGATACTGAGATATTGCCTTGCTTTGTGGCAAACCTGACCCTTAATTCTTTAGATTCCCCATCGATGTGCATTGACACTTTGTCTTTGGCTCCTTGGAGATCGGGAATGTTATTTTGCATACTCGTTCCATCTATGGTCTTTTCGAGATCGTTAACCCTCTTCTCATGATCGTCGAATCTCTCTTCAAGCTCCACCAAACGGCTTATTATATAGGATTCTGTAGACTTAAGACTGCCGGCGATGTGCTGGAGTTTATCAAGTCTACCTTCGAGACCGTGGCACTTGCTATTGAGTCGGCGGGCCCCTATAGGAGTAAGTTTGAGTGGCCATCGCGGTAAGGAAGGACTCACCAAGCGGATCAAGTAGGGGTACTTTGTTCGGGCGGGTAATACCCTTGCATCCTTTTGCCTTGGCGCCTTCGAAAACTGCTGATAAGGGCACTTCGTTCGGGTTGGCAATGCATGTGCGTCCTTCTGTCTGGGGGCCTCCAAAAGCGCCGAGGATCGGGATATCTGCCGTGGTTGGGCTCTCTGCAATGATTGTGGTCGGGCTCTCTGCAGCGATCTCGGTCCGATTCTCTGCAATGACCATGCAATCCATATCTGGGTCGTACTTGTCCATAGTGAACGGGAGACTGAATTGAGCCGATAGTAGAAATGTTCTTGGGGGTGCGGGTATTAGTTTGGGTTCTGACTGTGACTCGAAGGCATTTTATATTTGTCCCTCCCCCTCCTCTAGCAGTCAGGAAGGCTGGCCATGGAGGAAACTCGGCTACGCCTCAACATTGGTATCAGCACACTGACTCAATCTCCCCACCCCTACCCCCTTTGCTATGTTACCGCCGCTTTCCATGCAGGGGTCGGCCCGCTGTGGTAGCTTATGTGCCTGTTCTGTGCGGAGTACTTTCAGCTGGCCGAGGTAGCTTCCTTGAAAGCCATGTCTGCCTTGGATCTGAGACACAACATCGGTTCAGCTTCATTGCCTTGGTGGCGCCGTGAAGCACAAAACCTGTTGTGCGGGTGCCTGCCTTTCCTGCCGTTGGATGTATTGACATGGATGGGCCCTTAACAGGGGGAATTTTATGCTGTCACAGCTCCCGTATAGCCTCCGCCCGGATTCAATTCCTTGCCTGGCTGACCCCGAGATCGCGGGTGGTAGGCATGACAATGAGGCCAGCATGCTGTGCTGCTGCTCCACATCTTTGGGGCTAAAGGAGTGTCTATGCCATATCCTTCCGGTGGCGCCGCGGAATAGGACCTGTCTGAATCACATGGATATCCGGAGGTCGGCCCCTGATAAGAGGGGTCCTTTTGGTGAGGATCGGAGCCTATTTGCGGATGTTTCGGGGAAGCACACCTTGCTCATATCCAGCTGACAACCCCTGAGACTGACGTACGCCATCACAGTTCCCGCAGTCCCCTGCACGGAATGATCCTTTATCTGGCTGGCCTCCAAGATCACAGGTGGTAGGCACGTTAGCGGAGCTGGGCATGCTGCAGTTCCACATCCTTGAGACTAAGGAGAAGTGGCGCTGCGGAATAGGATATCCGTCCGAATCACACGAATACCCGCCGTTCCCACCGTCGGGCGTTGGAGATGAGCCTCGATAGGAGGGATCCTTTTACTTAGTAAGGATTACAGCCCACTCATGGGTGTTTCGGGGAGGCACACCTCACTCCTGTCCAGCTGACAACCCCTGAGTGACTAGCGTATGCTGTCACGGTTCCCGCAGTCTCTCGCACGGATTCGATCCCTTGTCTGGCTGGCCTCCGAGAACTCGGGTGGTAGGCATGGTAGTGGAGTCAGGCGTGCTGCGGTGCTGTCCCACACCTCCAGGGCTAGAGGAACATCTATGCCACACTCTTCCGGTGGCGCTGCGGAATTGGGTCTGTCCGAATCACACAGATGGCTGCCCTTCCCGCTGTTGGACGTGGTGTTGGAGATGAGCCCCCGGTAGTGGGAATCCTTTTACTCGGTAGAGATTAGAGCCCATTCGCGGATGTTTCGGGAGGCACATCCCGCTCCTGTCCAACTGACAGCCCCTGAGTAACTGGCGTATGCCGTCACAGTTCCCGTAGTCTCCTGCGGGATTCAATCCCTTGTCTAGCTGGCCTCCAAGACCATGTGTGGCGGCAGTCATGCACACCAACATGAGGGCAGGGTAAGGCGGGACGCTTTTCACGTAGGATTTCAGCTGACAAGAGTGACTCCGCGTCTTGACAGCGGTAAGGTTTGCCTTGGATCCGGAATGAGAGGATCCCTTGCCGCAGCTTGTTCATTCATCGCCCCGCTCCGTTGGTATAGTGGCGGTGGGGGTCTAGAGTGTAAAAGTGAGGCGAACAAGGCCCGTATACAGTATAGAGGACCTCCCACTGTAGTTTGTTAGCATCATCACTCTCTCCACTGGACTTATCACTACCACCTACAAACGTTTCCAGTAGCAAAAAGATCACCCCCTTGCATACCTTCCCCGATCTACCTTCAGCTGAATTTCGAACCACTATCGAACCTCCTAACTTCGTTATGGACGCTGTCGCTTCCCGGTATCGAACCCGAGCCAAAGGCCTAGGGACAATCACACAGGATTCAAATAATCAAGCAGTTAAACTGATGGCTAGGCATCTCGGTGAGTAGGCGAACAACGCTCCTGACTCTTGACCATAATGCTAATAGAACGTTAGAGTTGAAGATGAAAGCCCCTACTCCCGTCAGTACGGACCGTAAAGTAACAGGCCTTCTGGGGTACTACTGGGTTTGCGGGCCTGGGTTCACCTTTCCAAGGACTAAACTAGCTGCGTTGTCTGATGGTGAGGTCGAGGCGGTCGTTCGTGCACTGAGATGCGGAAAACTTAAAGCAGCCATTAAAACCCCTCTCTGCTTGGACGAGCGGCGCACTCCATTTGCTGAGAAGCTTCGTCGTGATAGGGATAGGGGATACGAAAACTGTGTGTATCTAATGCGCCCTGGCAAGAAACGACGCACAATCCCCTCATCCCAACGGACCGCAAACCCTACTTCTCCGGCCTTTCTATCCCACACGGACAACAGGAGCATCGATATCAATGGGAGTGGCGATCACAGACCTTTATTGGATACTAGCGGCGATTCCGCGACAGTAATACATGCCGACCTGCCGAGAGAACACCCACAAGACGAAGACATGGACGGCACACAGATTATAGGAAATAATTCCTTCAGCGAAGAGTTGTCCGAGGCATATGCATCTCACGATCCTGCCCCTATCCAACACAGCAGTTCAGCATCACGGCTGACATTGCCGAAACCCTGGGCCATCCATGTAGAGTCAGTGGAGAAAAAGGCACATGACTCAAAAAGAAAAGGGGCGACCATGATATGTCTCACGTGTACGGGAATGAGTTTGACATTGAAGTTATTTAGGCCCTTGCTGGCTAGCCATGGAAAGCTAGGTTGCGAGATTGTTGACGCTTGTTTATCCATGCTTGCTCGTTCTATAAATCGACTAGCGGGGCAGACAACCGTCTTATTTGAGTCGACTTTCTGGCGAACGTATCGGAAGCCCCGGGGGCACCTTGGTCATTGGTATGACATGGTGGAAGCGACCGAAGACATGGAGATGCTTCTCTTCCCAGTTTGCCAAGATGACCACTGGACGTTGGTTGAGGTCTTATGGAAGGAAAAAGTTATCAGGCATTATGCACCCGTTGGCCTCGAGTCGACTGACATCACGGACATCACGGACATGGCAGTAAGATGTTTAGAGATTGAATTTGGGATTAAAGGATTGAGAGTCGACCAGCGACCCCTGCCACAGGGAGACTCCGGTGTGCTCATATTAGCGACTGCAGCGCGACGTATACTTCGGCAGGATGTAGAATTTCCTCAACAGGATATACCGGGGCTGTGTCGGTGGATAGCCGCGATACTCCTTGGAATGGAGGTGTGGGAGTGTTGTTGGCTATCTGGTTCTCCTTAGCCTCGTGTCGTGAACACTTTGTTATTCTTTACCCTTTCTTCTATCTCCCTTGCTCGCCAGGTAGATTGATTTAAGTCTTCGACGATGTGTGAACGAACTAGTCAATAGGATATTTTTGTCAGGGCCAACTCCTCTCCGTAGTCACGCCCTACCCGTAGACCCCAGGATGATACGGGCCGAGCCAGAGTGCATACCTCACATCAGAGAGACACTAGGCGGAGACAGCCACTTGCGAATATCGGGGGAAAGACTGCTGAGCCCGGGTTCCATGCCTGTTCGCCGCATTGGCGACGAGCCGCTTCTGCAAGGCGCGCTAGGAAGTGTGCATGGGTGACACGGAAATACCGCCGCACAGCTGACGTATCAACCCCCTAGAGAGAAAAGAAGGAAGCCGATTTAAGACCGGTTAGCCCTCGTGGCCCGTTGAAGGCAAGCACGCACCAGAAGGTGGGAGCATGGAGGAATCGTATAGCGCCTTCTCTCTCTGATCAGCTATTGACCTTGTGGTAGCTTCACACGCCGGTGTATGCATCTGCCCAGCACCAAACTTGTTGCGGGTAATCACATTTCTAGGGCCCGATCCCGAATCCAATCCCGAATACCAGAATATTTTTAGGTGCACCGCCCGGTCCTTTGCCTCTTGAGAGGTTACCCCCTCTCCAAGAGTCCGTGCCGCTGCGGAACGGCCAATACCCCTGCCTCTCTAGGAGAACCGTGACTTGTGCTACCCTCCTAGGCCGCTATCTGGTGTTGGAGACCTAGCCCGTGTCCTCTCCCCTCTCCGTATTCGAACGTCACAGGGCCTACCCCATATGACGCCGAACTGAATTCCGGAAGGAGTGGACGATAGAGCAATGCTGCCTGCCACTCTATCTGGCGATGAAGCGCTGCTCCTAATCTGCCATTGGATCTGCTATTGCAGATGGGAGAGTTCCCTTTGCTTAACAATGACGGAACGAGGACTAGGGCCATTCGTGAGGGGGATACCCCGCCACAAACTGGCGGGTCCAGCCCCTTGGCTCGTTGCGGGTGGGTGTGTTACCCCACTCCAGTAGCCCCCGATACCACTGGCGATAAGCACGTTGGCGCAGTAATACATTGCAATGCGGAACAAGTCAGCCTCACATCGCCGGGGTTGAAAGGGTTTCTGTGCCGTACTCCTTCAGCAGCTCTAGTGGCGCTACAGGATCGCAGTTCCCGCAGTCTCCTGCATGGATCCAAACCCTAGCCTCCGGGATCACAAGTGGTAATCGCGACTGCGGAGTCAGAGCCTTGATGGAGGGATCCTTTTGTTCGACATGGGGGCCATTCACAGACGTCCTGGAGAAGCACAACCCGCTCCCGTTCAGCTGACAACCCTGGGTAGTTGACGTATGCCGTCACAGTTCCCAGCCTCCGTCACAAATTCGACCCCTTATCTAGCTGGCCTCCGGGAACACGGGTGGTAGGCATGACGGTGAAGTAAGCCCATTCATGGATGCCTCGGGGAACGCCCCACTCCTATCCAGTTGACAGCCCCTAGGTGGCTGACGTATGCCATCACAGTTCCTGCAGTCTCTCTCACGGATTCGACCCCTTGTCTGGCTGGCCTCCGGGAACGCGGGTGGTAGGCATGACAGCGAAGTTAGCCCATTCATCGGTGTTTCGGAGAACACGCCACTCCTATCCGGCTGACAACCCCTAGGTGGCTGACGTATGCCATCGTAGTTCCTGCGGTCTCCCTTTCGGATTCAACCCCTCGTCTGACTGGCCTCCGGGAACACGGGCGTAGGCATGACGGTGAAGGAAGCCCATTCATGGATGCCTCGGGGAACACCTCACTCCCATCTGGTTGACAACCCCTAAGTAGTTGACGTATGCCATCACAGTTCCCAGCCTCCTTGACGGATTCGACCCCTTGTCTGGCTGGCCTCAGAAACGAGGGTGGTAGACAGTGAAGTCAGCCTGTTCATTGATGTCTCGGGGAACGCTCCATTCCCATCCCGCTGGCAGCCCCTGGTAGCTGACGTATAGTTCTGCGGTCTCCTTCACGGATTCGACCCCTTGTCTGGCTGGCCTCCGGGAACGCAGGCGGTAGGCATGACGGTGAAGTCAGCCCAGTAGGCTTTGGGGAGCACAGCCCGCTCCCATCCAGCTAACAACCCCTGAATAGCTGGCGTGTGCCGTTACAATTCCTGCGGCCTCCTTAATGGATTCGAACCCTTGTCTAGCCGGCCTCCGAGACCACGGCTGGTAGTTCGCGCCAATACGAGGGTCCAGCAGATAAGCATTCTCCTCGGAGCGGGCCCTGCTCCTAAGCATATAGTAGGGGTTCCCCCACTCCAGTCCACCAGCAAGTCCGTCCTCTCCATCGCGCTTCTCAACAACTCAACCCCACCCCAACTGCATCCCGTGCCAGACCCATATCCATCTTAACTCAAGATATTCTTTGAAGCACTGTATGTATTGTCTAGTCCAGCCATTGTCGACCTAGACTAACGGTTGCGACAGCGCCTCACGGTTGACAGACTCGTCCACTCAAAGATGGTTGGCGTAGGCTACCGGGGCCTAGAGGATGTAGACATATTCGATCTTCTTGGCCTCAACCCGTCCAACTTCCCCAACTTCAAACCGTCCGATTTCCTCGAGCCTAGCCCAACTAGAGTCCAGCAAATCCAACAACTCAAAGGAGCGTGTAAAAGGTTACGGCTCATCACCCATCCGGATAAGGCCATCAATCATCCGGATCGGAAGGGAGATATCACCAAGTTCCACCAACTATCTCAACTCAACGAATTTCTTTTGCAATTTAACACGAGTTGCCCTTCGATATGGCGTAGGATTGCAGAGCTCTTCCGCAGGGGCAAAGATGGTTGGCGTGGCCGTGGTTGTGGCCATGTTCCTCGTCCTACAGCTGCAAGCGCTCTTGCTAAGCCTGGCTCGTCGCCTTCCAATCCTATTGTCATTGACGCACTTGAAATCGGTGCCCCGGCCTCTCTAGCGGTTGATCCACCGAACCGCAAAGGGATCAGGACCAAACTGCGCCAGCAACGCCGCAACCGCCGATCCTCATACTATCCATCACGGGCGTCCAAATGGCGTCCAGCACCGTACGCAGACCAGAGTGATTCAGACTTGGGGTGGGTTTGAGACAAGTGGTGTAGCTGTGAATTAGCAACAATATATAATTTTAAGTCACCAAGCCAATACGTGTTTCCAGCTTCCCCATTGGCGTAGCCAGAGAAATTATTGTCGGGCACCCAAAAGGCATTAGCCTCGGAGAAATTTCAGCTCATGTCTCCTGTCCTCCTGGTGTTCGCAACACCATAAGGTCCCCATCTATTCCGACATGATGCCGAACTGAGTCCCAGAAGGAGTGAACAACAGAGTAACGCCGTCTGCCACTCCACTAAGCGATGAAATGTTCCAGATCTCTCCCACACATGCCCGTGATAGATCCTGCCGGCATGGGCACCTGGATACCAAGCTGCGGCATACACAAGTCGCCGTCGTTGAAATCTCCCAAGACGCCAATCCATACCCACCCGTTCCAAGCGACAAACCCTGAGGGACGGCGTATGCTAAGCCATGGTTCCCACACGGTTTCCTGCACGGATTCGACCCTGGTTAGATGGAGGCCTCCTTTCGAGCAGGCAAACTAGGCGCCCATCCAGTTGAGAACCCCTAGTGACTGACGTATGCTTTCACAGATCTCCGTCTTTCGAGCAGGTACACTCAGTGACTGACGTATGCTATCGTAGTTGGCATGTATCAAGTTGTAGCTCTGCATGGATTCCTGTACGGGTGCAACCTCATGGCTAGCTGAAGGCATCCGTGCCTATTACCCTATCGGCCTTGTCTGGGACGCGGGAAAGCGGGCGTGATGGCGAAGTTATGCACATGTCGTAAGGCAGGTCGCATGGGCATCCAGGAGGCAAGGGCGGTTATGGTAGATTCTGGTTTGCAATGCCGCGGAGTGATAGATCCCGCCGGTACCGGAACCCTGCAGGTTGAGGTCTTGCGTTACGGCTCCTGAGCCGTGTGCCACTCCTCCGGCTTGACGTGGTCATAGGCAACCAATTTCCGGATCTCACGGGCTCGTGTTTTGCGGCGGTTCCGTGCGCGTTGTCTCCGTTTGGCCTTTTCCAAGGGATTAGGTACATTCCCTTTAGGGTCAATCCTATCCTGTATGTGCTTGACCTCCTTCTGTGGTCGTTGGCGCAGACTCTCCTTAAAGAAGTGAACCACAGAGTATCGATGACCCTCCCAAGGTGCGACAAAGTGTTTGAGAAGAGACCCGCGGATGCCTACTATAGAGCCGGCTGGCATGGGGACTCGGATACCCAGTTGCGATAAGCAAAAGTCACCACCCGTGAACTTGCCAAATATGCCAAGCCAAGCCCAACCTCCTTTCCAATCACCGGAGTCAACGTGTTCCTCCGTAAGGGAATTAATGAGGATAGCGCGGAGGGGAAACAACTCTTCGTTGGCATTCTCAGTCGAGTGAATTCTTGCGCCAGGACTCAAGAGGTCGAACGCCGCGCGATACGCATTCCGAGTGCATTTGTCGACAACCCGGAAGAGGAGGTCAATTGCCCTCGTCAGTGGGCCCAAGGATTTCATCGTTTCCATCCGGTATTGCATATGCGCCGTCCTGCGGATTTGATCTTGTCCCGCCCTTAATAGTATCCCTAGACCAAATAGCCCCCTTCTTCTTCCCTAGCTCGGGCCACGTACCCCAATGTAGTACTCCGCAACGGCCGTCCGGTGGTTGCAGGTGAGGGTTCTTTTCGACCCACCATGCGTGGTGGGTGTGACGGCAATCCTCGACGGCCGGGGGAGGCTGTGACCGGGCATATTCTCGTAGATTGTATGTGGTATTCGCTATGTAGCGCTCAGCTTCCTCATGACCATAGGCCACCTCTAGACCGTTTGGGAAGACCGCGAGGATGTTCCGGCCGAGTTTATCCTGAGCTATGAAGATGGTGTCTGCAGGTATCGGTTCATAAAGTCCGTTTACAGCCCAAAGACTGTCATGGAACGCCCTCTCACGTATAATCCATTCGTCATAAGTAAGCTTTTTCGGTATATCTCTTCTTTTTGGCTGGTTGAGGGGTTTCTGAGGTGGAGTCTTAGGCGCGATTCCGACTCTGATGTTGCCAGAACTCGAGCCGTCTGTTGCATGAGTGTCATCCTCGCAAGCCTAGAATAGTTAGTGCTGATCATAGAATGTGATTCGGGGCTACTAACTGTATCTTCCCATCCATATCCCTCTGGGTATTCCTGAGCATCAAAAAAGGTGTCCTTTCATCCATTCTTGATGTATCGCTCGTCATACGTATCAGAGTAGAGAGTATAACGCGCCTTGTCAAAGTCATCGACCCGTAGGCCACTTGCTCTTGCATTCGCAATGCCCTGTAGTATGTGAACCTGGGTAGGGCTCTGGTAAAAGGTAGCCAGATCATCCAGATCGAGCCACGGAAAGCGGTCGATGCGAAGTGGTAGCTCTAGGACAGGCAGTCGCTTGCTGACAGTGTTCCTCGCAGGTTGCCCAAGTGGATTGATGCTTCGCCACCTAGGCCAGTTCCGTCAGCAATGTCATACACAACAATGGGATGTACTCACCATGAGGCCGGGGATCGAAACGCCTCTCGCAGACCATATGTGAATGATCCGATCGCTCCTGCCACTGCAGAACCCATGTGCCCAAGCAATTGCGGCGGATTACCAAGCCCCCGGACAGCCTGTTCTTCAGCCCGCGGAGCTCTTGGATCTCGCGCTACTGTACGACCAGCCTTAACCATATTTTCACGAAGGAGCACTGAACGACCCACAAACTCAACTCGGGTATCTTTCTGCCAAACCAATCCAGGATCTCCGCGCCTACGCCCGTGAGACCGAAGGACAAATGGCCGCGCAATGTGCCCGCGCCTGGCTGCCAGATCAACGTCTGTTTTGTTTGTGTGTTTGCCGTGGTTCCGAACGCGATGTACGGAGTACGGGGTACTTCATACGGGAGCGAGGATTGAGAGAAATGATGAGGCTGAATGAGTGTGGCCTATGACTAAGCGGTCTTCCAACGCCAGTCTAACTCAACCTTAGCCATGCCTCTAGTCAACCAACTCAACTCCTTGAAAACAGCTACAGAATTCGCCACCTCACAAGGGCGCGTCCGGAGCGGGTCAGCCACCCTCCCTGCTAGCGGTGGCGACATCAAGTGGCAAAGTACTTAAATTATCGTTCGACTTCATTCTCAAGCCTGCTCTCGCAGCCCAACCGTTCCGCATCGGCACTATCCTCGGCCTGCTGATTTAAACAAAGAAAACCCGATTTTCCAATTTTCATCAGCTCTATTAACGAAGTGATCTCCCCTAGGCAACGCCTAGGACACTTATGAGCGTACAACATACAAGTAGAGTCTTTTTAAACCCCAATCTCCATTGTTGGAACATTGTCGCAGGAGCCATGTTAGCGGCAAGCACGTAGATGGGGCACGTGACCCACAAACCGCTCTTATTCATTCTGTACGTAGCTAGCTAAAACAGACAGACAAGAATCATCACCCGGAACACTGAACCCAACTGCAGTTGCTTAGTTCCATTGCGATCGCCTAGTGTTCCCTACACTCCATATTCTCCAGCTGCCACTTATTTAGAGCTTCAAGCGATAATGTTGTATATGGATGTTGAGGGCCAAGGACTTTTTCCTGCAGCTTAAAGCATTTCTCCAGCAATAAAATAGCCTCCCTGTTACGGCCTTGGGACTTGAGCGTAATTGCCAAGTTGGCCATGCTGGTCAGCGTGTCCGGATGCTCCTTCCCAAGCACCCTCTTTCTCGTCTCCATCACTTGCACCCCCAGCTCTTCAGCCTCCTTCCGCCGCCCTTGATTCCAGTACGTCGATGCCAGGTTGGCCATGCTGGTTAGCGTGTCCGGATGCTCCTCCCCAAGCACCCTTTTTCTCGTCTCCATCACTTGCACCTCCAGCTCTTCAGCCTCCTTCCACCGCCCTTGATTCATGTATGTCAACACCAGGTTGGCCATGCTGGTCAGCGTGTCTGGATGCTCCTCCCCAAGCACCCTCTTTCTTGTCTCCATCACTTGCACCTCCAGCTCTTCAGCCTCCTTCCACCGCCCTTGATTCGTGTACGTCAACGCCAGGTTGGCCATGCTGGTCAGCGTGTCCGGATGCTCCTCCCCAAGCACCTTCTTTCTCGTCTCCATCACTTGCACAAACAGCTCTTCAGCCTCCTTCCACCGCCCTTGATTCCTGTACGTCCACGCCAGGTTGGCCATGCTGGTCAGCGTGTCCGGATGCTCCTCCCCAAGCACCCTCGAAATCGTCTCCATCACTTGCACCCCCAGCTCTTCAGCCTCCTTCCACCGCCCTTGATTCTTGTACGTCCACGCCAGGTTGGCCATGCCGCTCAGCCTGTCCGGATGCTCCTCCCCAAGCACCCTCTTTCTTGTCTCCATCACTTGCACCCCCAGCTCTTCAGCCTCCTTCCACCGCCCTTGATTTATGTATGTCGACACCAGGTTGGCCATGCTGGTTAGCGTGTCCTGATGCTCCTCCCCAAGCACCCTCGAAATCGTCTCTATCACTTGCACAGACAGCTCTTCAGCCTCCTTCCACCGCCCTTGATTCCTGTACGTCGATGCTAGGTTGACCATGCTGGTCAGCGTGCCCGGATGCTCCTTCCCAAGCACCCTCTTTCTCGTCTCCATCACTTGCACAAACAGCTCTTCAGCCTCCTTCCACCGCCCTTCATAGTAATATACTGTACTAATAGTATTCCATACAAATGGCTTCCTCTTGTCCTCCACTTCCAACTTGTCCAAGTATCTCCAACCCACCTCTCGAATATGCGCAAGTGCGTGCCTCCGGAACTGCGGCCTGGCATCTTCCATGGATAGCTGTACGCATCCCGCTAGTATAGTCACTATATACCATTTATCCCACAGCTGATTCTGTTGGTATTTCCTTGCTCGCCATTGCACTAAGCTATGCATTGCCACACCAGGCCACTCTCCTTCAATCCGCTGCAAGAGGCTGTACCGAACTAGCAAATCTCGGCTCTGCCGGTAATAATAACTGTCCCAGTCCTCGCCATCAGCTGTGAGAGTCCTATCGAGCCAACTGGGAAGCTCTACAGCACCATCATATAGCTCTTCACGGACCGTTGATATAGCAAGACTGGCTAGCCGGAACAGCTCATCCTGTACAACCCCGCCACTAAAACGCGCCAGAAACGCAAGCAAAAGACCGGGCTGTAATTCAGCATATCTCCTCTCAAGCCTCTCGAGCGTTGTATCCCATACGGTCCACACCGTCTTATCCGTTGCAGACAGCCCATGTGAATAATCGCTCCAGAGGAGATCATCCTGATGCCTATCATAGTCCGTTAGATACTGCCATAGGGCGGACCGAGAGTCCGCGTCGTTGCCAATGTACGCTCCAGCAAGATCAACCGCAAGTGCTAGGTATCCAAGGCGTTCCGCTACCATGTCACAGGCCTTTTGAAGGTCCTCCGCCACCGATTCTGGACTCCACCGAAGGTGCTGAAGAAGGAGCGCTCTTGCCTCTAATGGCTCCATTGTATCCACTCGTAGCTCTTCGCATCCCCCGCTTACAAGTTTCCGCGACTGGCTATCTTGGCTAGTAATAATAATACTCCCTTGACTGCCTTCAGGAAGCACCTTCTTAATTCCCCATGAGACATCGTCAGCGTTATCAATGATCATCATCCACGCATCGTCTGTATCTTTTCGGTCACGGAGCCATCGACGCACAGCCTGTACTACCGGCGAGTCGAGAAGAGTATACTCTTGGGCTTGGGCTCGATCGACTACTAACTGAAGCTCACTCGCGCATCGCTCAAAGCTCAACAACACTGACTGTTCATCCTTAGCGTCGATCCAAATGATAACATTGTACTTGTCCTTGTGATCCTGAATATACTTTAATGCCAGCTGTGTCTTTCCTGTACCACCAAGACCGTGGATGGCAAGCGCGTGAGGGACACTGCTCTTCTCATGATGTATGTGGAGCTTTTCGGCTACTTCAAGTGAAAGTTTATGACGTTCTGTATAACTTTCCACTGTTCTTATAGGCACAGAGTAGACCCCTCGCTGCCGCTGCGATGCAATAGGTGTAACTATTTCAAGTAGCTTTTGGAGGATAATGCCATAGTTTTCATTCTTCGATTCGAACTTATTTAGCCTATAATGGTCGACAGGAAGCTCGATATTTTCGATATTAGCTCCGTCGTATGTTGCAGATTGTTCCCGCACACACTATGCTTGCCGTTAGAATATACTCTTCTCTAATAGCAGGCAGCTTACAAATTCCTCCCACTGAATAAACCATACTTTAATAAGTCGGGTCTTGCGGGCCTCAAAGAAGTTAACTACTCGTAGCTTATCCTTACTACTCCCCACAAACTCTCTATGTAGGTCTAGTAAGGATTCGGAATCATATGCTACTTCCTGTATAAGTAGAGGGTTTGATCCTAGTGGTTGCAGAGCCCAAGCAACAATGCTTCCCCATCTACTAAAGCTTGAACCCCGGTGAGGTGTGCCGAGGAAGAAAACGGCTCTTGTATGCTCGGCAATGTCTGCAAGTGATTGACTTGTGCTAGCCTGGATGAGCGCCTAATATAATTAGCGATTGTGAACTTAAGTACAGTGCGGCATAGAGAGCTAAACTATTGCCTTTGGTTAACGTACTCTTTTAATGACGAGGCCGCCGTAACTGTGGCCAACGAATACTAGATTCCGCGTTCGCTCCTAGACCACATCTAGATCAGCAATCATGCCAACTTGATAATTGACATATTCACCTCCTCTGTCCTTCGAATTTCCGTAGCTACGTGATCCAGCAAGCTCTTTCCAGTATTCCAAAGTCGCGTCTGCACCGCATCCCTCCTCCAGTATGAATCGTAGTTATAAAAGAAGATTCGAATGTCTTTGCGGAATGATGCAGGAATATCTTCTGGGAGGAAGTCGCTAACCCAGCACGCTTTGCCTCTACTGTCGTTCGTCGTCTGCGCAGCTGCAGTATCCCTATTCCCATGCCTCCGTGGGCCCCATGTTGTGTCGGGATTCGATCCAAGACCATGCACGAATATTATACTATAAAGTCAAGGTCAGCTATCTCGCCACAGTGCGAGGAGAATTAACTTACTCAACTCCGTAAGCGCGTCCCCGAGAGCCAAAGTTGTCTGCCCTATCGATGCCAAACCTGCTCTCTGGCACCTGGTCGGCCCGCAGCCGTGACAGAATCCTCTTCGTTACCTGGTCATAGATGCTTGCGACTGACAAGAGAGCACCGAGATATGCCGCAGTCCAGATTAATTTCATCGTGGTTTACATGTAGCCCAGGTCTGAGCTTTTAGCGGGCCAGGCAAACAGCGATGCGGCGGGGCGGGGCGATCCGGGTGCGAATAAGTAGAGGCGCGCAGTCTCAGGACAGATAATCGCTGGATGTTGCTATGAAAACAAAGACTTCGTGGCATCGCAGGAGAAATGCTGTGGAGGGGCTGTTGTGAGGCTGTTTGCGGCGAAGTCCGCCTGCGCTTCCCCGCCGTCGCTCTCGCAACATTTCAGCTCAAATCCGAAATTATCCTCTTCGTTCACCTCTTCTAATTACTTTGACTGAACACCCTCATCTAATGCATACATTGTCATTGTTTAATATACTCTACAATGTCAAATCCACAATATCTATCTCCGCCGTTTCCTTTGCCAGACGCCCTTTTCACACAGCATTTAAAATCCCAGCATGTCCCCCACGAGCGTCCTCCTGACGAAGTATCGCTTTCTTCCCACGAGAACAATTCAAATGTGTCACTCAATCACGTCCCTGGAGAGCCGGGCATCAGTCTCACTCCGACCGCTGTCTTCGCCTTTCTCACAGAGGAGCTCGCAACTCCGCTTCTAGATGAGCTTTACACTAAGCTCTGGCTAGTGGCACGAAGGTCTGGCCGGAGCATCGACCCTCTTCACAAACAAAAGATTAAGGGAAGGGAAATTATTGTTACAGAAGAGGCGAGACTCCACCTTGTGTGGCACCATAATAAGATTTACATAAAACCAATACCTCTGTCTCTCCTCTACCACGACTTCTGGACCACATATCTCTCGTCAGGCAGCAACGCAGCCTCCAGTTCAGAAGCTTCAGGATTTGAATTTGACCCTCTCTCGCCATCACTTGACCGGTCAGTCGCACTAGGCTTCATGCGATCCTATGCCTTCCTTGTTCGTCATCACTCGGACTACATCCTCGCACGCGACACCTACCTCATTCCTTCGAAAGTTGACTGGGCAAGATGGTCTAGATTTATCACCCATTTCCATAATATCGATGACGAAGAGGTCGCAAGGCGTTACCACTACGGACAGCTTCGTCTCTCTCGACTAAACTGGGCTGTTCGTCTGTTCCGGCCACGATCCGCAAGCACTATGTGGTTTTATGAAATTTCTCATTGGTCCATTAGTATGTACATGAAACGAGCGCTCGCCCCATTGCTGTTTGGATTCGGAAGCTTATCGTTGGTCCTGTCATCAATGCAAGTGGCGCTCTCAGTGCCAATTGATGAACTGGGGTTGCGCGTGGATTCTTCTTCGGTTATAAATATCAGGCGTGCATTTTGGGTTTTCTCAATTACGATGCTCCTGTTATCAGGTATTGTTTGGGTTTTGTTGTGTCTTATTCCCTTCGGTGTTATAGTGTGGCAGCTATCATGGGGTTTTAAGAACAGAGGTAGAAGGAAAGCAGAAGCCAGTGCTGCGGCCTAGTTAAGTTTATCGATATTCTTTCAGAGTATTTAATGTGCGAAATATGCACACTTATCGAAATACGTCAGTGAGCAACAGTGCGAGACTTCCATACAAATCCGGTGGTTAGCCATTTCATCTTCAAAAGCATAACTACTTAGAAATGATGTGTACCGGTAATTCAAGCGATTTGGCACTGTATGTCGCCACCACAAACAGGGAGGGCGGCCGACCCGCACCGGCCACAGCCTTGTGAGGTGGCGAATTCTGTAGGTGTTCTTAGAGAATTGAGTTGGTTGACCAGAGGCATGGGTTGGCCGCTTGCCGAGACTCCGCACAGCCACAGGCTCAACAGCCACTCTAGGTAAATTACACCGTGATGATTGATTATGTGAGGCGGGGTTATTCTGCACTAGCCTGGGCTATCGATCGCTTCGATTAGAGGTAGCGTGAATTTGCCCGCCACAGCAGACACAAGGCTGATGATAATATCCCAGTATCGTAGCCAAACTCTGAGGCTTGGATAAGACCTTTTTATGAGTATTATAAGTAGCCAGAGCTTAATAGTGGTGCTGTAGTGAAGAAACTTTGTTACACCACAAAACGACACTCTCTGTAAAATAGGCGGAAAGGCGACGATGCGAACGTAATTTTTAGGTGGGCAGGGTCCTAAATGTTTAGGAGTAGCTACAGCACACGACTTATATAGAATTATGCTAAATATCAACATGTGCACAGATTTTGAGTTGCTTGAAGTCAAAGTACCCCTCATATTTCTCGGCATGGTGGGTTTCCCGCCGCAAAGGGAGGGACGCTAGTCATAAAAAATGCATCTACCGCCGCCAGAAAAAACTCTTCAACTCCATTGCCACCACCATTACCACCCCATTGGCTACCTTCCTAGACGACTGCTTCCCTCCTGAAGCTATCTACGTGTAAGGCACGCGGTGGGAGCTCGCGCTGCGACCACTTGGGCCAAAAGGCCAGGGGCTATTACACTCCCACTTGTGCTTATTAGCGGCGCGACCGGTATGCACGCCCGCAGCGCCGGAGTCAATTTGAAGTAGTTGAAAGCCAGGCTCGACAGGCTCCTACATGTAGTAAATGCCACATAGCTCGCCATAGGGTGAATTCGAAGGCATGGCCTTTGTGATATTCTGATGTATTATAGTGCTGGCAATGAGTGGTGGCAATGGACCGCCGCCAGAAAAACTAGATGCATTTTTTATGACTAGTTAATACATTTATGCAGTGGCTGGAGCGCAACGGACCCGTCGCCCTAGTGGGAGCCATGTTACATGGATCGCTGACTAAGGCCCCATTTAACCCAGCCACCTGGTGTTTGCGACACCAATCAAATAGGCCCGACACCAATATGGATGAGACCGGCCTCATTATTGACCAGTCCTCCCCAGAAAATGTGATTGCGTTGCTGCCAGCGCTTCCTCCAAAGGCGCAGTTGGATCGGGTGCTCGAACTGCTCTCTGCGGCAAACGAATGTACGGAACGACTCGGCTGGCTTACCACAGAGGCATGGAAGTACCTTATGGCGAATAAGCTTTGGCGTGCCGGATCTATGACCGAGGAGGAGGTTAAGGAGAAGATCGACTGGCCAGCTGTGAAGGAGAGGATGGAGAAGTTCCTGGTCACTCAGAGGCGGAAGAGTGGGGAACTACGGGGCATCATGAAGGAATGGCGCTGCAGTCCAGAGGAGGCTCTCGGGAAGGAGATGTGGCCAGACATAGAGCCGTCGATGGGACTACTGCAGAACCTGAATTGCCTCAGCAAGATATGCAGTCCGATAGAGGCTCGAAAACTGCTTGCCGACGTAATTCAGGAACGAGCACCCGTAGGTGGGGTCGGCCGCTGGGCTAGAGGCTCTCTCGTCAGGCCGATGGACGTGTTGAGAGCCATCCAGCGATTCAAGGCCCAGGCAGGAGAGAGGGTGGTTGAGGCGAAATCGTGCAAGACGAGGACAGGGTCGGAGAGAGAGCCAACGGGAGAAGGCAGTAGGAGTGGGCCACCCCCGGCAACTGGTAGGACGCTACTAGGTACAGGGGGGGGGGAGAGAAATGAGTGGAGAGCAGGTGATGCCGGAGAATAGTAGCCAGCAGAAGCCCTTGAGACCTTGTCGTCGCCGGGAGAGTCCCACGGCTGGGCTTCTGGGATCTGGAGCTAAGTCGGCAGGCAGGCAGGGGGGGGGGGTGGCTGGAAAGCAGGTGTCAAGGGAGAATAGCAGTCAGCAGAACTGTTCAAGGCATTGCGGTTGCCCAGGAGGCCTTCCCGCTCAGATTCCGAGTCCTGGAAAGAAGCTGACAGACAAGCAAGGGCTGACTCTTGTCCGGCAGGCGAGAAAGGCTGGGTTGAATGCTATGTGCCAATCGCACCTCCGCCTTCTTGCTGCAGGAGCTCTTGGCCTGCACAACAACAAGTCTAGAAAGAAGCTCTGCTACCGAGTTGAGTTGGCGTATCGACACCGACACCGCCTGGAGGAGCTGTGGGTCAGGAAGGCAAATTGGTTCCGCCGTGACCGACGGCCCGCGGTACCGGAAGACGAGCTAGGCGTGTTCCGACATGTGGTGGTGGAGAAGGCACCCTTCAAGTTTGATGAAGAACAGGTCTTCGAGCGGTTCGCTGGGGAGGGGAGCTGGCAGACCTGGCTGGAAGATGGAACCATCAACATCCCAGAAGTTTTCTCATACCTGAATGAGGCTGGCCTTCGACAGATGATCGACGCCGAGTTTGATATGTACCGCCACCACCACCGTACGCCACCTGGAAGGTCTCGCATGGGTTGGCTGCGCAATATGTACTATAGCTTAGTGCAGCAACTGGCTAGACAGGACCCTGTGTGGTATGCCTTGACGGTTGCGGCACGGCCGGACAAACTCTGGCGGCTGATCAGCTATCCGTACATCACTAAGGACACGGATGGCGGAGGTGAGGCGACCGGTTTCCTTCACTTGGACCTGGACCTGGAGGCGTACCTGGCTAATGGACGGGGTGGCAATCGGCTGACCAGCAGCCTCTCTCTGGATGACGAGGAAGCAGACGGATGCACAGTGCTGGTCAAGGGCTTTCACCGCCACATTCTCGAATGGATTCGGCAATTGATACGCCGCGGGTGGAAGGGCTCTGGTCCAACGGCGAACTGCAACAATATATATCAGATAGAGGACCGAGAGAAGTGGGGAGAAGTGGTGGGAGTGCCTTGCCCAGCATGGGGAGTGCGCCTTACACTGGCCCAACTCATACATGGGTCTACAAAGAAGTCGACGAGACGGCGCCGGACAATATTGCCATGGTTCATGGGCATTGACGAGGACCACGAGCAGCTGGAGGTGGCTGGGTGTCTGGGATGGAATGAGGTTCGGCGATGCCACTTGGATCTCGAGGTGCCGGAGAGGGATCCCAGTGGATACGGATACCGGATGGGAGCACCGAAGGGGAGATTTGCTGGGTCGGTGGTGCTGGGGAGTTCGTCGGCTCTGGGAGATGCCTTGGTAGGAAGGCGGAAGTGGACTGATCCAGAGGCGTTACAGGAGAGGAACGTGCTACTGGGGCCAGACAACCAGGCAGCATGGGAGTATGTCCAAAAGACACGAGCTTGCTTGGTGGAGCGATATCGGGCAGCATTCTCATCGATGATAAAGATTGAACAGGAGTGGTTTGGGGAACAGTCATACTTCGCTATAGAACAATTAAGAGAGGATGAGGATGTCGAGAGGGATGACGCCAGCGAGGGAAGTGATACCTCGATGGGCTCTCTCGGTTTGGAAAGTGACACCAGCAGCGACGATGACAGCAATAGGGGGGAGTAGGTATGGCGGGACACAAAGGTTAGTCATAGAGCAGCGAGTTTCTGGATATAGTGATTGGTAATAAACATCGATTATAATCGCTAGTCTAACTTTCTACCCAGCGTTTAATTGCCCAGTCTCGCAGTAGCATGGCAAAAAGGAATGACAGTGGTCGGAGAACGTTTGTCAAGAATACGCTTGATAGTAGTACTTAGCCGTCAGACCTTGCAGAGATGTTGGATGATGTTGCAAGTGTGACTAACACCTGTTTGATGCGGCTCGATTGTAGCTGGACCAATGATCCCCCCAACCTCCTTGACGTATCAAAGTGCAGAGATTCGGCGCCTGCCAAGGTGGATCCCTTCGTATTCCGGTCCAATGAGACGGGTGGGGGCCAAATGCTTACATGGATAATTTAAATTAGGACCGCATCAGCTATTTCCTTTTTTTGCGTGCCACCCCAGATGATCCGGACTTGGCGTTCATATTGCTTTGGCGCTGTGCCACGGGGATCCGGGATTGAAGCTGGGCTACGTGTTGCTGCACCGCAGTCAAGCTCCTTGCAGACCCCAATATAAGTGGAAGCTCTGCTGCACAACGGGTCTATCCGCTCTCCACCAACATGGCTAACCGACACTCTTTGCAATGGCATTGTCCATATTGCTCCCAGTACTTTCCAACTCGAGAGACTATGCGCAATCACCTTGAGGTTTGACTACCCTAATCCTGAGATCGAATCCACACTTATATTTCGTAGCTGCGCCTACACAATATATTAGGGGAGGTTCTGAAGGCTTTTGTCAACACGACATGCCTTCAGGTTCAGAATGCCACCGTTCCACACGTCCCAGAGGAAGAACTCGATGAAACTCTAGGCGACTCCGTGGGGGACTTGACAGAGAGTCACTCTGAAAGCCAGAATGACCTGAAATGCCCGCAGCATAAACAAGCGATCCCGATCAATCCATGCTCCACTACATCGGATGAAGAGCGTGAAGATACAGAATCCGCCCCAAGTCTTCGCGCGAAGGAGGCAAAGGCGAGATTACGGTGCCCCCATCAAGACTGTGCGGGGAAACCTGCTTATAGCAAGGAAACACATCTTCACCGACATTACAAAATGCGTAAGGCTATCTGCTTGACAGTTCACTGCGCTTTAGCAAAGGAGAAGTTAACCATTGGCTACATCTAGATGTTTCCTGTGATGTTCAATGCGGGTGTGGCAAAAAGTTCGATCGCGTCGACAGGTTTGAAAGGCACATTCGAAATTGCTCAACAATGCGAAATGAGGATAGAGGAGGAGTCATTCGTCAGGAAGATCGTGACGCTTGTCGCATGCAGGCTTTAGGTCTAAAGAAACATTTGTCTTCAGTGGCAAGAATGAGCCTGAACCAAACGTTGGCAAGAGTTGTCGCAGAAGCGGAGCAGAAGACGACTTCGGAGACTTGCATCTCCGACGGGCAGTTAAACTCCGAAGTGAATATGGAGCACCGCCGCCAGAAGCTAAAGCGAGCAAATCCTGTCCGTAAGTCCATCCCGATATATCATAGCGATGGGAGGCCTCTAAACTCTTGTAGGCACGACTTTGATTGATAGACCAGGCACGAAACTGCAAAAGGGAAGAAAGCGGCAGCGCACCACAACTGGAGGGTCACATCCAGATAAGTCCAGCTTGAATAGCATTGAGTCTCAGCCGCTTTCAGGTTCTGGATGTGAATCCGTACATGGCGCAGGTATGTGTGGTATTCGTATCTACCTAGGATATGCACAACTAATGCGATGGAAAGATGGCGGCAAAGATGATAAACAAGATTTTAATTCAGAGACAGCTCTGTCTGGCGAACGTGAATGTATCTCTAAGGAACGGAATCGCAGGTTGGTAGGTTCCGATGGAGGCGCATCAAATCTCGGCCAACTACGACAGACTTGTCCAACAACGGAAGTCACGGAATCAATTTTGCCGACGACAGGACATGTTTCTGGCGTGGACTCTGGGGTCGAAGCAAGCGCACTTCTACATATTTCTGAAAGCAGTGCCTCAACATCCTCTGCTCATTCTCGACATTCTGTAGGGACGGACCAGGACACTCTCAATGCCGAGAACTGGGCCAATTTCAATTCCATATTCAACTGTGATACGCAGAATGCACTGGAGAGCAATTGGCCATCTCATAATTTTGACTTTCATAGTTGCAATCCGAATGTGGTTGGCAGTGATAGTACCCCTTGGTTCGGCTTTAATTTGGTCGTTGATCCGGGTCACGATGACACAAGGGTGGGTCAGTGGGGCCACACGCCTGCCCTGATTTCGTCACTAGAAGAGCAGTAGTGCATTGTTACTCGCCAGTGGCTTGTTTCTAGTAGGCTGTAAGACACATTAGGGATGAAGTGTCATGCCTGAGAACAGTAAAACTAGGCCATCAGATAAAGATATCAAAACGTACAAAAATTGTACATTCCAAACCATGCAATGCAGTGCACAAATTTCTATCGAGCGCTTCCAAGTTTTAGCAATACCTCTAATATAGCAAGATAATCCCAGAGCCACCAGTGCTTTCAACTGCAGGATCTTGACGTGCTATATTCGCATCAAACACTACCACCAATCCTTCCCGCCAAATTTCCGCTGTAGGCCCAGTGGAAACTGAGCCTACACTGCCCCCGTCCGACCCATGAGATCCTTCACAGAGAAGAGGGAATCCAGCGCCTTCTCGAATGATGATTATCACGGTATGCTTTCCTTTGCCGAACGGAGGTCTGTGGATTTCTCCAGGCTGTGGAAACTCGTGAAAGTAGACAAGTCGGCTTTTAAGTCGGGGTCTGTTCTGTAGTGTTGGGATCGTTGGTTTCAGTTTCTACTTCTGAGTTAGAAAGCCCACAAATTCGTCTTTTGCTGACCTACTGTCTCGAAATGGGCCACGACGAAGTCGCAATCACTGCTCCAGTTGAGCTCAGTCCATCGATTATCTCGTTGTTTGATGGCAGGCGACTCTAAGTGTCTCTTCACATTTGCTATCAGCTTCGAATCAATCTCTCCCACAACAGCGAAACCAGAGCGACTGAGGTCGTCATCAATAGTGGGCGCGCTGTCGGACATTGGGCGTAGGGGCTGCGTCTGTGATCTGCGGGTCCGTTTGAGTCTTGGGTGTCGAAGACATTACCCCGCCCCCTCACAGATTTAAGTCCTTTTTGACAAATATTGCCGCGCCAACTAGCCTTGCATGACGACCAATAACCGGCGCTGAGTCATCGGGGCTTCCTAGCGAGCATGACAGGTGTCGATCTTTTCAACCTGTTAGACGCAACATTCTTTTCATGAAACCTTTCTTGCTCGCCTTGCCATGCAAAATAACGGTCAAATTGCTCGTTTCTTCAGTGCCAATCCCGTGACGGAAGAGTTTTAAGTTCCTTCTTGAGGGAATTTCCCACCAACAAATTTCTTCATCTTTGTTGGTGCGCTTCTGTGGACAGTGGACGTGTAATGGGTTTCCCCCATAACAATCGGGGGCTTTCCCAAATGAACATCCTGCAATGGGGACATTCGTTCAGTAGGCCTTCCCGGTTGCTGTCCGGCTTTTCCCGATAAGCGCCCTACAATGAGCCTTGCCCAGAGGCCCCGGCTCCTTATTTACGGATCTGTCAGCCTGCTTTCTGCCTAAAGTTTGAATTTTTACCGCTTTTATTATGACAGCCTACATGTAGATGGGCTTTTTCTACAATGGGCTTTCCCACTTAACGTATCCTACCAGATCTGCCAGCCGGTTCATCGCTACCAGGGTTGTGGCGAATCGCTTCACACTAGTCCACTAATTGTTTTGTGGGCTTTCCCCGAGGGGTTTTCCAATGCCTGTGCGTCACATCATTTTCCACCATTTAAACATGTTACTTTCTGAGCTGCTGACACTTTTGCCGTGATAGTATATGCAGTGGGCTTCCTCACGAACGCCCCTCCGGCATCCCTACAGGAAGGTTTCTCCAACAGCCTGTTGCGAGGTGGCATTGTGTCGCCGCTCGAGTGAGTTCGGAGACCAGTATCCAAGGCCAATGCACACTCATCGACCGAGAGCAGCCTCAAGCATGAAATGGTGCAGCAGAAGTAGCAAAGTAAGCCTTTACAATTACAGGGGAGCCCAAGGATCCAATCACTCCACCCCACCCGAAGCGTCTCCGTTATGCTGTAGTGCAACTACTATACATCAGGGATATTTGAACCACCATCTTTCTCATTCCATCGCACTCCTTCCTTCGAAAGTGGTAATTGAACCTCCATCACGATCAGCTTTATAGTTGCTATCATTCTCACTCCCAATCAAACCTGAGTGTTTATCACGATCAGATATTGCTATTCACCATTGTGAGTCTAACACCTAGTTAGCCTATTCCAATGCAAGTCTGATCCTAAATAAAATCGTCAGAGCAAAATATACCAATGTGCCACTATATCGATTACTCGGAGAAGTACTCCAAGTGCACGGGAAACCCGAAGCATGTTTTCTCTAGAAGAAGGTTCGACAAGTGTCAAAAGGTAAAAGACTCTGGACATACTTGCGAAGATGCTACACCGATGAAAGGGTTGAACGGCGAGCTTATTCAACTGGGGACTACCCAAAAGACTGGAGATTGTCAAGTGTGCCTTGCATGACGAGTAAGATCGCCACAACTCCGATAGCTACAGCTGCGAATATGGGAGCATTTTGAAGGAGAGAAACGGTGGTAAGACTGGTTGGCTGGGACTCGGGGTGCTGGATTAAGATGCGGTTTCGGCCACGACTTAGGAGAGCTTTGAACGCATTCATTCATTAGCAACAACTCAAGCATTTCACTAAGATTACATACTTTCCATATCTGCGACAATAGAGTCAACGCAATCATATCGACCGTGCCAACATCTCATTATGATACCTCCAACGGACCCGAGCGACTCCATTTCGGGAAAGTCCCTTCTTGAGTATCGCACTTCAATCTCTTCCTCAGAGAGCTCGTGATAGGGAACAACTCCAGTCATAATCTCGTACAGGGTAGAGCCCAGAGCAAAGATATCGCCTTGAACAGATAAAAGCGGTCCAGGATATCTGTGACTAGCTGTTACTTGAACAAGTAGAAGAGATCCGTCGATTGAAGAGCCACCGAAATCGGCCAATTTCGCATTGAGATGCTCGTCCAAGAATATGTTACTGCAGGTAAGATCCCCATGTATGACATAGTTCCCGTGGACGAAACAAAGTGCGTCTGTAACTTGCTTGGCCCAACGAAGTCGTAGACTCTCAATATCGAGCGGAAATTTTCCTTTTGCAATAAAAGACCTGAGGGTGTTATTGCATGCAAATTCAAGTCGTATACCTGATTCGTAAGGACCGTAATAATACAAGAGTCCCCCGTGTCCGCCGTTTTCGCTGAATCGCTCATAAATCCTCCTTTCAACATCAATAGCAGCCTCATTCTTCTCTTCGTGAGGAGATTTGACGACGGTGTGAGACGATCGATCGAGGAGCGCCATACCCCAATTTCCCCAAGAAATAATGTCTTTGAAGCAGAATCCTGTAGGGTAGTGGATCTCGTCGGACATTCTGGTAAAAAGCAGTGTAGTGCAAGCTTCATTAGACGGTAAAGACGTGCCCCGAACACGATACGTGAACAGGTTTACGAATCCATAACGGAATGTCATGTGATCTACGATCCCCCATAATAATAGTTTTTATGAAACGGCTGCAGGCTTGGCAAACTGCGGAGGATACAGGTCCGACTTCCGTCTTGGCATCGTACCAGACACGGCATGAGAGGCTATGCGTATGGTAGTACAAGCAATCTGTACCCTGCGGTTCCTTTCGATGGGGCTTTCCCCCAAGATATGGGTTTTACCCTTGGGATTCTTCACGGATCTCTACGTGCCTCTTCCGTACTGACATCCATGCAGCAAGCTTCCCGCATGACCATTTTGCAAGATCACCAGTGCGTCCGGCTACTCTCTACATGATTTGTTACTTTCTGAGCAGCTGACACTTTCGGATAGTCCATACAATGGGCTTCCTCCTGGCCTTTCCCCCAGCAACCCTACAGGAGGCTTTTCCCGATAACCCGTCTTGCGAAGGGCTAATCTAAGCCTGCGCTGAAACTGTCTCCATGTTCCCAGCGCTTTAGCCATGACAGTCTCCATGCAATGGGCTTCCTACACGACCATTTTGTGATGAGTTCTGTGATGGACTTTACCACCCCGCAGTCATTCCTGCGAGGAGTTTCCCCGTGCCCTGCGATGGGCTTTCCCAGCAATCTTCCTAGACGCGAGGTCTCTCAAACTTGTACTGCTCAACCGTTGAGCCAGAGCATGAGGCCTTGTCTTGTTCAAGATGAGCTGTGGGCTAGAGGAAGGCCATGGAATTGCGAGTGAAGAGAAGTATAAAATACACCTCACCACCGGAAGAGAATCCCCACTGAAAACAAAAATAGAGTCTACATCTACCCCTTATTTGAACGCAACTCACTCCGACTGAAAAGTGTCTCAATCCCATTTTCCTTCCTCCACCGCCTGAAGTTATGGCGTCATCTGAAGCAAACCCAAAGGATACCTCTACTTCATCGGCACCGCGTGCTAGGCAACCCTTCAGCCTTGATATTTATTCCGGCCTTGAAGGCGACCCTGCCGTGTCCAGCGCATCAAAATCCCTTCAAATTGGCCCTAAGGGAGAGTCTTCCTTCCCACATCTTTCCGAGCTCTCGTTAGGACGTACGACCCCGAAGGCAGCGTCACCTTCACCAGGACCGCACAGCTCTCGGGAAGATCAGCATTTCTTGGTCGGGGAGTATGCTGTGTATCGTCAACCAAACTGCTCTCAGGGTGTTCAGTTTCCGTCAAGCGACCTTAGGGACAGTATCCCATAGATACCACTGCCAACCGCAGATATCCAAGAGGATCGACCCGCACCATGCGCGCCCCCAAGCAGCCCTAATCTTCTTGCATCTTTACAGATACTCACTCCCAAGGGGAGTACTGGAAATGAGGAGGAGTTCGAGATGGTCGACGAGATGTACGTGTACTCTCCCGACATAGGGTGGTCTATGCTGATATTATCTTTCTCTAGTTGGGATAAGACGGCCGACATGTACAAGATTGCAGTGTCTCCGGGGAGCAAAAAATTTCCCTTTAGCGTTAACCGACGACTTGGTATGTAATCTATCCTGTGCCAGTTTATACATAATAACAACGTCTCAAAGGCAAGCCGGATACGGAGCCTAAGTGCTCCATTAATATCAAGTCAGAAGGATTACGAGCCATCGTACATCAGGCTCTGGAGGATGGCAATAATGCTTCGGCTTGTACATTTGGGGAAGGGGGCATAACCGTAAGAAATCCGTGTATAAAGATTTTGCTAAATCGTCCTTCTAACGTACGCTTTAAGGTCAGTTCGGAAGATCTACTCAACTGTCTTCCTCAACTCGAAGATCGTCTAGCCTTTTATACGGGCTTTACTCTAGCGCCTCCCACCGAGCGTGCAGATGCACCCGGTGAACATCTGAAGAGACTAGTGAAATTCCTCAAGCCATTACGAGAGATCAACACACCGCCGACTACCTACTCGGAAGTTGATATTTTATCACTGGTGCCTCAAGCGGAAGATGCATTTGAAGACACTGCGGGAAAACCCTCAGAGTCTTAGCATGTTGGCAGGCGAAAATAGGATTTTCTCTCCTTTGATCATATGTGCCTATCTGCAATAATGATTTCCTTTGAATAACATTCGGAAATATTGTTTCCTTTGAGTGAAATGAAATTATCTGGTCTCGTTGGTTCGCTTTTGCGTCGATCGTTGATAAGTCTTGGATTGAATTCCCGTGCCTAGTTTATCCGACCAATAAGAAATTCAGTGGTTGACAAACTTTGTTCCTGTAGAGAACAGATTTATGAGGCCCCGAGGCAACATCCAAAGGAAAAACAGGCCATCGTCCACGTATTGATGAGCGCCACCTACATCTTTGATGCCACAACTGAGTGCTCAACCTTTCCGTCGCAGATGACATGCTTGGCCATTTTCTCCGGAATTTCCCGCTGCCACCAATTCTGCGATGGGTATTCCCCAACCCACAGGGATTTCTACCAACAAATTTTCTTTATTTTTGTTCCCCCCGCGTCCTGTGATGGACTTCTCCCTCGTCCTGTGATGGGCTCCCCTTGCGTTCTATGATGGGCTTCCCCCACGTCCTATGATGGGCATCCCCTGCGTCCTATGATGGGCATCCCCCGCGTACTGTGATGGGCTTTCCCCCTCGAGGCACTACAGAGAATTCTGAAAAGGGTAGGGCATGTTGCATTCTGCAGCGGGGTTTCCCTCAGCGTTGCTCCGCCTTCCCGATATTCCGTTGGTTGCTGATTTGATGGTCTGCTCTCCGCTTTGATCAGTTATTGCAGTTATTCCCGACGCTCGGCCACGACAGTTCCCCTGCAACGGACCTCCACAATGTATACGTGTGAGCTTTCCTGCGATGGGCTTTTCCACCCAAAACATCCCTACGGTGGACTTTTCTGGATGACCACTCTGTAAAGGGTTTCGTGGTACCTCATGATGGGCTCCCGCTTTTCGATGGGCTTTCCCCACGTCTGTGGTAGACTCTCCTAATGCAGCCCCTCGATGGGCTTTTCCTGGATAGCTCCACGTCCTCAATCGAGGAGAGCTGCGCTGCGAAGACGGCGCCAGCGAATGATAGAATATATAATAGGCAATAGTATGACCTCAATTCAGATCACACTTCCTATATACCGAGACTTGTCCCTCCACACTTCCCCCGAAAACACTAAACCCCGTCACTTGAAGCCATGGCACCAGCCGAGACGATTCCAAAGACCGCACCAACTTCATCAAAGCCGAATACACCTCCACAGACCCCCACCCAGTCTGTGGGTCCTATAATCTCCCCGCATCACATCCAACAGCTTCTGGAGATCTTGAGTCGAGCTGTTCCTAGCAAGGAAGAAAGCAAGGAAGAGAGCAAGCCAGCAGGGACTGGAGTGGATAATGAAGATGAGAAGGGACCAAAGGCCAGAGCTTCGAAGCTTGAGTTCAAGATGGTCAATGAGACGTATGTTTCCCCAAAATCAGGGAGTGCGTGCAAGTTAATGCTAATTTGTCTTCAGTTGGAGCAAATCGGCTTACAAGTACATAATCGCGGAATCCCAGGAGTGCCCAACCAAGGAGGATGATAAATGGGTGGAGTATATTTTCGTCATTCGCAAGAAATTTGGTATAGATCTTACCTTATTTTCAAGCTTACTCATATTGATACTTCTCAAGACAAGGAAAATAAGTACTGCACCGAATACGTGGATGTTAAGTCAGAAGGACTACGGGATATCTTACGTGAAATCCTGAAGGATGTTAATGGGGTTTCTCTTAGAGAAGATAAGCCATCAGTAGGCAGAAGCTTCACGCTCTGAAGGGGGCAGGATATTTTCCGTTTATCCTAACTTTGGCTTTAGGTCCATCCGGCTCTCTTACTCACCTATCTACCCCAGTTAGAGGCATATCAGACTGTCCACAGCACGCATACCAGTATCCAGCATCTTAATTTACTAACACAATACCTCACCGATCACTACGATGCGACACTCAAACGTTTCAATGCCCTCCTCGAAGAAGGCAAGATTAGCTTCGATCTTCTCTGGAT
>JAJDMY020000382.1:0-40279 GCA_022345705.2 Sabuloglossum arenarium
TCACGAGCCCTCCAGCTCTCTTTTCTGGGAAAACCCTATATGCCTCCTGCCCTGGCCTGTCTCAGGGTAGCCGGAATTCTGAGACAGCTTGGGAGAGTCGAACACTACCCCTGAAACCTGCAGCTCGAGCAAAATCGAAATTCCTTACCGTTATTCTGTAATGGCTCTTTACGCTCAAAGAGTCTTCGAGTGGTAGTCTGGGAGGTATATGGGAGGTCTTTAGTTACTGAATTTGGGACGGGTTTATCGGATAGCGGGAAAAGGGTGGAGCCGCCGGCAAGCGTTTTCAACCCTTAATACTATTGTGGAATAGTGCTCTAGGTTCCGAGAGTCTTTGGGAATCCTTAAGAAAGCATTTAGATGGGGGTGTGGCATTAGATGGAGAGTGGGGCTCAGGGGCGGATATGGCACCCGATAGTAAGAATGGGGGAGGAAGGCAGATTAACAATTGTGGTTTCAACACAAGTGAACTCTGTAGTTATCTGTAAGTGTATAGCAGTAGATGGAACTTGAAAAATTGGTGAATATACTAACCATGGCATCTTAGATCCCTCCTTCAGGTGTAACTAACCTTACGCCTGCAGTTCAGTTTTAAGAAAGTGCTTTAAGCTTAGTTTTGAGCCAGGAAGTTGGAGAAAACTAGGCAGCTTTTGTTGCACAATCTGTATGGGCCAAACATCTTACCCAGATTGAGGATTTATCTTGTCTCGGCCTTCTCTGATTATATATAGAGAATACCATCTAAACATCTACCTTGGCTTATAATAAGATAGTCTACCTATTTATAAAAGGACAGAGATGAGGCATCATACCGTAAGAGTCGATTGCGTGCTGTCCAAGTCTGGCAATGGCGACGGATTACAAAGAGATGCGTACGTAGCGTGCTCCAACCACGATCGGAAGCATAGAATACCTTCTCCTCGGATTAGCCCTAAGGTCCCTGAGTCATGTACTACAAAATCCAAAATCCAAACAGCCCTAGTCGAGGTTTAGTTCACATCACGCATCGCCGAAAGCCCATTTAAGACTGACCAACCTTATTTTACGAAGAAAAAAAGTTTCTAGATTCAGTTTTGTCTTAAATTACCCCAAGTTTCAAGCTACTCCCTTCCAAGGATGGTTCTCAAAAGAAATACTATAAAACATTGCAATGCTATGCTACTTGAAAAGGAAATGGTCGGTACAAGGAAAGATATGACGTACGTGAATGAAACTCATAATGTATTTCAAATTTGGCCGCTTGTTGTGGTGTACGATGATAGAAATTTGCATAGGTTCAGAGGAGATATCATTCCCAGAAATAACTCCTTCAGAAATAGCTAATAATGGATTATCGTAAGATCATATCAAAACAGACTTTGCCATCTCGCTATAACGGTTTGCACGGCACCGCCATCCGAAATGATCACCACTCGAAGAAGCTATGCATAAAAGCAGTCCATTCGAATATCTCCTATTCTCGCTTTCTACGCGCTGGTTCCGGCGTGCCTGACGATGCCATTCGCCATCCCCTTATCCCCCACCACAGCTTTACATCTTCTCCGACATACCAACCGTCGAGCAAGTCTGCTAGTGTCTGGAGATGGCCATATGCTGCTGGTTGAAGTCCCCTCGGTCACCGTCTGGCCAAATATGTGGCAAAAAGAGCCAGGTGAGCAATCCAATGAGGGAAGATGACCCTGCAGCTTCTCAAAATAACAAATCAGAGAACCCCAAATGACTGTCAGTGGAAACAAGATCCAGACAAGTCGCAGTATATGCCGCATGGAAGAATCCGCCTTTAAAGCACTTAATTGGCGAAGCACAGGCATCGATGGCGTACTAGAGAGATGTGCCGAGTGTATGGCAAGCATACAACGGCCTGGTCGATGAGTGAGGCCACTGTGAAAGCATGCAAGAGTCTTGTTGAGAGGATTGGAACTCCAGGTTAGGATATGTTTCGAACTCCTCAACATGCACCAGGTGGATATGGCCGCTTGGCCTGAGATGCCGATCCCGAGTTCCACCAGCGCAATACTGTTCACGATGATAGTTTCGGACCCGCCTGGAAGATCGTCAAAGATGGGGCCGGACCAGTTCCGGTTCACAGAGAGGATCAAGAGCCAAGAGGTTGCAGCATAACTGATAACGAGGCAAGCAGCCCAGATGATGTTGGTGTACCAACTATTCGACACACTCCTCGTGCTAGTAAACAGTCGACTGCTTGAGTTGAAGAGAAGTCGTCCCTCTCTCCACAAAACCCAGCGTAAAGATATCGAGTGAATGTACCCAAGGCAATCAGTGCAGAGAGCGACGAATATGTTCAAGGCGAGTGGAAGGAAGTCCCGATAAAAGCCTTGAATGTCGACAGGGGAGCCGTAGCGTCCGTCGCTGTAAATGAACTTATGCACTGATATGGCGATGCAAATTATCGAAGCTGTCCAGCTGAGGACAAGGCCGATGACGCGAGTGCTCTCTGCTCTTTCAAAGGGAGGCAGTGTTAAGGCTGCTAAAGAGCCTCCTTGATCTATGGGGTAGCATATAACCCGTGATGAGCTTTGATTCTGGGTTTCGAAGCCGTACTGGTCATTATCTCCCATGTTTCTCATCGCATGACACTTTTGATTGGCCAGCACTATTGCTACGGGTCGAAATGCTAGTGCCACGAGGGAAAAATGCAAACGCCACGGATTCGCCTAATTCTAGTTAAACGAACGCCTAGATCTAGTTAAAAAGAACTACCTAAAGCGCAGGTTATTTCCGTTGCAGAAAGTCATGGTCACCAGCTTCTGGCTATCTATAAAAATCACCTCAGCTGCAGCCCAATAGGCAGCTCTCGCTCAGCCCGCTGGTCTGGTCAATAGTTGCCAAGTATCCGACCGACTGAATGTGAACTTAGGCGGTTCTCTTAGCTAGAATTAGGCACTCGCTTAACTGGAGACAGGCAAATCCGTGGCATTAGCATTTTTCCCCCGCGGCACTAGCATTTCGACCCGTGGCAATATTACTGGCCCACTTTTGATTTGGAGGGTTTTAATTTGAATGACGCCGTTTGTGAGAACCGTTGGTTTAAGCAGGGCACACGACGAGAAGCAGCGATAGTGGCATATAGAACGTACATAGGATTAATGCTAGCGACGATCCTGACACCGTTGGTGATTGTTTGGAAAATCAGTTTGTTGAGAGCATCTTTAGCTCTATTTGGGGGTCTCGCAGGAGAGACCCCGCGAGCTAGTGCTCGGAGTGGTTCGAGCCGGAGGTGCTCTCGCGAGTATACATGGCGATCTCTTGTTTACATCGCGCAATCGTTCACTTTAGCTAATAGTATATATAATAACCTCACATTGCGAGTGCTTACTAGCGAGTGGTTCTACCACACGCCCTCCTTACAAGGGCGACTACAATGGCCTAGAAGGGCCCTATCACACTTGAGAGTGTGATAACTACGTATTAGGCACCTGAGGCTATCCTCGCGGTGGTCTCACGCTGAGTACTATCGGCACTTCGCTCTCTAAGCTGCCGACTCTCAGGGTCTATTAAAGACCTGCTTCATTCTCTATTTCTCTTCGCCTTAATGTATGCTAGCTACTCTACAATATATAGCGATCAAATAAATTCCGTCGCCTATATTGAATACAGTTTACCATCGCTCCACTATGGGCGACTAAGCTCTGATTACAGCTGATCCTCGGTGTCGGTATGTATGCACACTCCACCATTTGGGGCGGCCACTCCGCGCACGGGCCGCACCCCACCAAAAACTACTAGGAGCTAACCACACACCTAGCGTTAGTTAAGCATGCCTAACTGTAGCTATAATACTGCCTAAACATCAGTACCTAGATGCTTAAAGTTACAACCTGAATAGCGACCCACACATCTAGCCTTCCCAGCTTGGACTTGACTCATGCACACAATATTTTACTACCCACTAATGATATTTACTGCTAGCAAAACTTCCTACATAGGAGGTTCAGCACAGAAGGTCAGGCGCCATGCTCTTAGTGGCAACAGATTGCTGCTTAACCAGACTTTAGGCTTTTGCTAAGGCTAGCGACCGTACCACTATCATTAGGTAATGCAAGCCTGGAGCGCAGGCGAAAATATTTTTTAGTGGAGTGTGATCCGTGCACGGAGTGGTCGCCCCAAATGGCGGAGTGTATGTATGTATGTATGTACATACATACATACCGACACCCATTCCTCGAATCAGGCACCAGCCAAACTCTTAATGTCAGGGGAAATGGCATCCAAGGAGTTACACCATAATACCTCATGGAATCATTAGTTAAGGAGCAAAAGGCTTTAGGTAGTGCTTAAAAAGCACAAGTTTACTCCACCAGATTTATTTTTCAAATTCAAGGTTTATTAGAAATCAATGCGCAATCATATGTTCGAATGGAAGGTGTCGAAGCGTAATATATTACCATTAACAGGCCTCTCAAAGGACATTGTATAATAAAGCATGCAAATATCGTGACGATGGGTGGGGTGGTTGGCAGTGTAATCCTATTGAGATTGTATTTGCCGATTTCAGGCGCTGGACGATCTGGTCGTGGCCCTTGTACGATGTCGTCTGCAGTGCGTTGCCGAAGATTCCTCCCTGAGCGTTGACGTCGGCCCCTTTCTCGAGCAGCCGCTGGATGATTTGGCCGTGGCCTCCGTACGACGCCGGCTGCGGTACGTTGCCCAACTCACCTCCCTGGGCATTGACGTCGGCCCCCACCTCGAGCAGCCGCTCTGTGGATTCCTGAAACCCAAGCACGGATGCGTAGTAAAGCGGTGGCGCAAATCCACTAATAGCCATTTCGAAACGTTGGGGTCCAACTCCTTCATCTGTATTGTATATTCGAAGCCAGTTCAGGAAGCTGCGAACGGAATCTTGACCGAATAGTTTGTTCATGCGATTTTTGACAGTTCGTACCTGCGCTACACCGCTCTCGATTACTTTAGCATGCCTAAACCAATATTCCGCCGCGTATCGGTCTTGCTTCGACAAGTCTGGCTGGTCCATATGAAGGAATTAAGAGATGCAGCATTCACCGATGTGGCTGTGAGCTGATTCGGCAGAAATAAACAAGGCCGATGCTGATCCGTCTTTCACCCTCTCTGAAACCAAATATTCCTTGACGGAAAAATGTGCGAATTGCACCATGTCACATTCAGTCCAGATGCCGCAGATCGAGACTTTACCTGCTGATAAAGAGACTAAATTGTGACAGATACGTAGGACCTCTGAAGAATCGTATAGCCTTTGGTCTGGATCTACAGCGTCATCTCCTGGTTTCAGTATTGCGGCTTCTGCGACTTCCTGGAGAGTCAACGGACGCTCTGAGAATATAAGCTACTGTAGAATAGATCGCGTTTCAACAAGATCGTCATTTGCGATATTTGTCAGTATTCGTTCGTACGTTTCGTCTAAGGTTGCTGGCAGATTCCCAAGAGTTTTTTTCACTGCGGCTACTTTTTTGCATGAACGTAGTCTTTCAAGTTGGCAGAAAGCCCAACGAAACCTTTCAACAATGGTCAGCTTGTTGCTTCATTTCGGGGAGAAGTGGTAACTCGCATGCTGTGAGCTCCTTCTCTAAGCTTCGCTTCAATATCTGCTTTGGCATTGCTGGGCATTCTTTTCAATGCTACATCTTCTGCAAGGCGGGTTTGAACGTGTAACCTGATGTCGGCATCCGCTTGTGAGTTTTGAATGGCGATCTCCCTAGATGCAAGGCTCTCAAAAGTAGCGTGAATATCATGTTCGTTTCGGCTAGTTGCCAAAATGTGAAGGTTCTTAGATCTGTGTTTGACAATCCGCTTTATCTTATCTAGCAATGCTTGCTTCTTTAACGATTCCGAGTTCTCAGGACATCCGTCCAGAGCATCCATAGCAATATAGATCTCCTTTCCTAGGCCGTCAATGACTGAAAGTAGTATTGAAGTCAGTTCTTTGGTGCTTGGCCGCAGCCCTGACGGTTTGTACTGGGTATATTGTGGTAACTTAAGTTTGCTAGCGCAGAGTTGTTTTATTAACGAGCGTAGGAGGATGTTGACATTTTGCTTGTCAGTGTCGTTGAAGTCGAAGTAAAAGTATGCCAACTTATGGGTCGTATCAGTTAGACAAAGTTCTATAATAGCTTCGATTATTGTTGAACTTTAGTAACTACAAGTTAGTTGCACAGCGTTCATGCTATTGAGATCTTCGTACCAAAGTACCCTCTTTCCACACCAGCTACGAAGCAGAAATTATATTTTTTGACCTCTCAGGAAATGTCACAGCATACGAATAGCATGGAGCCATAGAACATTCGCAGAGGCTTGTCGGGTTTCAAAATCTTTCGAGCCAAGAAACCAACTTCCTGTATCTGGCTCCCACTATTCTACAGCCTTATCGTGGTTGCTAACGGATCGACTGGGGTGAGCCATTTAAATACTTTCTGTCGCTCGCCGCCTAAGTGATGTCAATAATGAAACAGATATCTTAACAGGAAGATGTCATGCGCACTTAGTTGGTGTTGACGGACGTCCTTTGCGTCATTCTGAATACCTATCGATAATTATTAGTTCTCGTATCGGCGGATGTAGGAGGAAGCCTAGTATTTGACCTTGAACTCCAGCATCTATCCTTTGTATCTTGGTGGATAAGCCTGAAAATGATTCAACCAACTGCAGGATCTCTGTCATCTGTTGGGAGGTATTCGATTGACTTTTTAGAATAGTAGAAACATCCTCAGATGTGTTAGATAAGATGGCACTAGTATTGTGAGCTTTAAGCCAAACTTCGAAGACTGAGAGCTCACCACCCATCACTTGAGGCGTTTGAAGTTTTTGAACCATTCACTTCCTTCTCTCGTCTTTATGAGTCTCTGAAGGACAGACTGGAGCTTGTCTTGGCAAGCATTGCTCGCAAAACATAGAGCACACGTATCCTCAAATGAGTTGGATTTTGATTTTTCACTACGAAGGAAACGGATCAGCCGATCCAGCACATGGCCAAGCGCTGAGAGCTCTTCGAAGAGCTCCTGGACTTCCTCCAGCCGCGTTCTTCACAGACCCTGTATATTCCGTAATTATCTTGGTCGGCTCGATGGTTAAACTCAACAAGCCAGCAATGCCGATCGCTAGGCTGAAAGGGTCGGCCATTGTTGGTTAGAGAGGCCGTAACATTTGCGAAGCAACTGGTTAGTCCCTTGAACTGGAATGGGTTGAATAAACCAGACTCCAAATTTGTCACACGTCGTGAAGGTAGTAAGATGATGCTGAAAGTGCGACAATCTAGGGACGGAGATAGTGGAAAGAGACAAGGATGAGGCGATTCGATAAGTGTTGTCGAGTCGGGTGCGTGGCACATCAGACAAAAACCTCAGTAACTCGAGAGTTGCCGAATAGAATCAGCAAAGATTTTATAGGAAAATTATTATACCCTTTATAGCTGAGGTTCTTTAATGAAACTTCCTCGGTGCAGCCTTCTGTTATTAGTAAAGTGCCCATCCTAAGCAAGCAAACACACCTGACTGAATCTTAGCGCCTCATAATGTTGCTACCTTACAATACTGGTGTCTCACCATTGCTGTTTGTGGAAGGCTCCACGTTTGCCAGCATCATGCCTTGCCGTACTTACCGCTTTGTTTGGTTTTTGCTATGTTTGGTGCCTGGTCGAGCTCTATTGCAGTTCTCGTTCCGGCGCGAGCCCAAGTTGCCGGTCGGGGTGTAAGAGTCCCAGCTCTTTTTCGTTTGTTTGCGCATTGGCGTCAATGAAGGCAGGGCTTTTGGTGGCTTCGGTCATTGTTGGTGAAGAATAAGTGGTTGGAATGGCGAGCGAAGAATATGATAAATTTCTTGATGCGAGGAGCCCTGCATTTGGTGGCCTTACGGCTCGGACGGCGATTGATCAATCTTGTCCGGTTTACCAATCGGATGTTCAACTGATCAACCGGACCCGATTGAGCCGTGCACGACTCACACCTCGTGAACTCCGATCCTCAGCTGCGCCACTCCACCTCAACGCAACGTAATTGATTAAGAATTTGTATATAGACAATTTACTATCGTAGAAAATAATTGAAACATTCCTATGAACATAAAATAAGATAATATGCTGTCCCTGAAAAATGAAGTTGCATACTCCAATTTTGAACTCACCAGAGGCTTGCCTGAATCTGGTGCTAAAGGCTTGGATGGCTGCTGCAGCATCTAGAGCAGGTAGCTGTTGGAAGCTACTTTCGCAAAATAGAGGTGAAGTAAACAAAGGAGGAATTTCTTTTATGAATAATTACCCGCATACCACTGTTTTTCATTTTATTTACTGGCATACCATGTACTTTTACTCGAATACCTCAGTTTTTTTTACTTGGAAACCACAAATCTCTATCCTGCAGCATTTTTGTAGCTCTGCCTGTTATATTAATTCTCTCCACAGTACCCATATATGTTGCTACGACGCCTTATATTACTCTGCCGAATTCTCTTTTTTGGTCATTCTTTTTGACCAGCCAATTCTGGGGCCTCACAATTGCTATAGTCTTCCAGCAAGCATTCTTCGCGTATGAAACCCAGATCCCGGACCATAGTTGGTCGTAACAATTGACTGATCAAACCCTGCTGTACCTGTCAGCAAGGAAAGGGAATAGATTCATAAATGAAAGAAGGAAACCTAGAAGATAGTGGGGTAGTAGATGTATTTGTAGTACAGGTAGAAGCCCTGACACTACAATACGCGGCATTAAAATCTGGTCTGAGGGAACTCGACTGGAGAGGTAAACAGCAGACCCTTATGTTAGAGTTATTAGTGATAAACAGACAGCCCAAAGCCACCCAAGGTTTGACTTTAACATTATCGACACTAGGAATCTTAACTCTATCATCATGACCTGAGTTACTCCAGGACCTAGCTGTGACCGCATCAATAGCGAACCTATTTAGGCACTCGTTACCCCCAGAGTTCAACAGAAAACGGTCTAAGTACAGCAACTTCGTCGGTTAACTAGACCTATACTTCTTATTTAACTAACGTTCCTTTTAGTACGACTAACAACGAGTACTATTCGTAGTCTCGTGCCAACGAGATATGGCATACAAGTGGGCGGAACCATAACTGAAGGAATATAAGATGGGTGGAGCAACGGTAGTCCTGTAGATGGAGGATTATTGCCTCTTCCTAATAGAGCTTGAGAAGATATACAGTGATAGGAACTTAGCGGCAATAGCTGAAAAACAGATCCTAGTGCTAAAGCAGACCCACAGCGTCTAGGCTTATGTAACGGCATTATAGACAGAAGCAGCTAGGCTGCAGTTCTGGGGCAACAGCATTCTCACATCACATTTTCTACATTGGCATGAAGAAAAGTATAAAGGACAAGATCGCAAGAGTAGGCTGACAGACTGGCTTGAAAGAGATGGTTTCCCTTACTCACTAACTTGACCTTCGGTTGTATGAATATAACTAGCAGAAGAGGGATGAAGGGAATTGGCTGGGGGCATGCCGATCAAGTTGTTAATCCAACTCACAAAGACCAACAAGGTGGATGACTACTCCTCCAAGCGACCACAAGGATAAGATAGATATCGACATAATGATAGAGGGGAAGGGATCGATAAGGGTACATCGCAGGAAGAACGACCTATGCTTTGAGTGCAGGAAGTTGGACCACAAGAGGCCAACCTGTCTAGAAAAAACCCCGAAGACTAAAGCCAAAGTCACAGCCATGAAGCAAAAAGACCCAGTCCTAGACCCAGACTCGGAGTCGGAAAATGAGTATGTCTGGCACTGATGGCGAGGCCATCAGACCTACAGGAATTGGCCAGTGGAACACTAGAGGAAGAACAAGAGAAGAAGGTAGCGGAGACTGCAGGACAGTTAGGGCACTTTACCTTTCAAGAACGAATCCAACCTAAGGGACATGGCAGTTGACCGATTCGGATCATGCTAGACAACGGCGCCACATCTAATTTCATCAGTAAGCAGTTTGTCGAAGAGTATAGGATCCCATTAGAACGAAAGAACAAACCAGTCTTACTATCGGTTATAGACGGGATGCTACTCTCGTCAAAGGCAGTCACACATCACACCAGACTGTGCGACCTTACCCTGGGAGTAAAAGCTGAGCATTGGGAGACCCTAAGTATAGATATCATACCAATGGCAAACTACGATATAGTACTGAGTATGTTATGGCTGAACGTACATAATCTATAAATAAATTGCACGAAAAGAAAATTGGTGTTCGTGTCAGGTTACTCCCACTTGGCCACTGCAGTTGTGACCATGACGATAGAGGGCAGCTGGATAGCAGCTACTGTGGAGAAGAAAGCCGATGACATACCTAAGGCCTACAAAAAATACAAATACGTTTTCGATGAAGGGGAGGAAGATGGCGAAGAGAACAGGCTACCACAACACCAACCATAGGACCTAAGCATCAAGCTTATAGAAAATTAGAACCCACCAAGGCGGCCGATCTATGCTATGACTGAACAACAGAATGAGGCCCTATACCAGATGATTGAAGATGTCACAGCAACCAAGCCGTTCCAGGTGTAGGCGGTAAACAAGGCCGACCGCCCATACAGAAGGAGAAGGGACGACCACCCAGGACCACGCCAAGATTGGCATCACGGTGCACTAAGGCCATTCCAGGTATAGGTGGTCGGCCAGGCCGACTAACCATACAGAGGGAAGAGAGCATTTACCTGGTGGAAGGTCACAGCCAGTAGGGGGCTCGGCTATAGTCGGTCTAGCGACCCTGAAGGCCGATGTTTATTAGGGGCAGTGTTGCCGAGGGCAACGCCTTAGTAGACCCCAACTGTGTATATAGGACCGACGGGGCCCTCGCTAGGAACCCTATCGGTCAATACTTGTATTTACCCAGATAGACCTTAGTTGTAGCTAGGCCAACTATAGTCTATGATCCCATTCTATCTTAGCTCATTTCCTCGCCTACCTACATGACAGTCAGCCAGAAGACATTGATCATTACCCTGATCCATGCCTATGGCACCCAGATTGCCGACCGTAGTCAGCCGTGACAGAAGAGAACCTGGCTAAAAGACTAATCAAATAATTAAAGTCACCTACAGGAGCCCTAGTCACCTTTGCGACAAAGAAGGATGGTGACCTACAGGTGTGCATAGACTATCGAAAACTCAATGTGATCACGATAAAAAATTAATACCCTCTACTATTGATACTAGAACTACTAGACAGAACTCGAAGAGCGTAATACTTGTCATGGCAGCCAAGCCGTTCCAGGTGTAGGCGGTAGGCCAGGCTAACTGCCCATACAGAAGGAGATGGGACGACCACCTAGGGCCATGCCAAGATTGGCATCATGGCGCACCAATGCCATTCCAGGTATAGGTGGTCGGCCAGGCCGACCGACCATATAGAGGGAGGAGAACATTGACCTGACACACAGTCACGGCAGGTAGGAGGCTCAGCTATAGTCAGTCAAGCGACCTTGAAGGCCGATGTTTATTATAGGTAGTGATGCCCAGGGCAATACCTTGGCGGACCTCAACCTCATATATAGGACCGACGGGGCCCTCGTTAGGAACCCCATCGGTCAATACTTATATTTACCCAGATAGACCTTAGTTGTAGCTAGGCCGACTATAGTCTACGACCCCGTTTTACCTTAGCTCGTTTCCTAGCCCTCCTACGTAACGGTCGGCTAAGACGACATTAACCATTGCCCCGACTGATGCCTACGGCACCCAAATCGCTAACCGTTATTGGCCGTGACAATACTTCACCAATTTGAACCTTTGAGGAGCCTACAACTTAGTACGAATCAAGGAAGGTATCGAATGGAAAATAGCATTCTGGTTGCGATTCGGTCATTTCGAATAGCTAATAATATCCTTTGGCCTGACAAATGCATCAGCGGCATTCCAAAGCCTAATAAACAATACTTTGAAGGAGTATTTGGACCGTTATGCGAGCGCACTCCTGGATAACATTATTATCTACTCCTGAACCATGAGAAAGCATTGACAATACATTAAGGTGGTACTAGAACGCCTGGCTAAGTTGGGCTTATACCTTAAACAAAAAAAGTGTCAATTCTACAGGACCGAGGTAGAATTCCTAGAGGTAATACTGGCCCATAATTGAATATGAATAGACTTAAGAAGGTGAAGTCGATAATGGATTGATCTATGCCTAGGAAAGTTAGGGAGGTACAAGCTTTTCTCAGCCTAACAAACTCCTAGAGGCGCTTCATATGGAACTACCCAGGTCAAACGTTAAGATTGACAGCGCAACTCAAAAAAGATGTCGCTTTTGAATAGACAAAAGTAAATGAAGAATCTTTCTTAGCAATAAAACAAACATTCCAAGTGGCTAACATCCTAGGCCAGTTCAATGCTAACTTACTAGCTATCGTGGAGACTGATGCATCAGACTTCACTTTTGGAGGATGCTTGTCACAACTGGGCCTGGAATTTGGAATAATGCAACTGATCGCATTCTACAGCAGGAAACTCATCGAGGCCGAGCAATGCTACGAAATCTACGATAGATAGATGCTAGTAATAGTTGAATGCCTGAAGCAATAGAGGTTCTACCTGTCGGGAGAGAGCCTACAAACAAGAGTATTTACTGACTACAAGAACCTGGAATACTTCATAACAACAAACGTATTTAACAAAAGACAGGCCCACTGGGCTGAGAAATTAGCTGGGTACAACTTTACCATCACCTACCGCAAAAGATCCCTAAATATGAAAGCCGACCTCCCCTCACGCAGGGCTGGCTACATCCTGGCTGAGGGGGAAGCGACTGTGAGTAACTCAACACTCATTCGTCCAGGGCAATTGGTAGTGGCCATGTTTGGCCTAGCAGTATTTAGTCCTGATAAGAACCTAGCCAACCACTTAAAGGAGGCTTACACCAAAAATAAAGCCTGCCAGAAGGCTAAGAAAGAGGCTGACACAGAAGAGTCTAAATTCTTAGTCAGTGAGGACAGAATCCTGCTTTACAGGGGATGCATCTATGTCCCAGATGATAAAGAAATCCAGCTGATGCTAATGGTAGAACACCATGATAGGCCAATAGCAGGTTATCCCAATCAAGACAAAATGTTAGAACTATTGGAAAGAAACTACTACCTGCCAGGAGCAAGGAAGTATGTGGAGACCTATATAGCAATCTGCGATATTTGTGCTATGGCAAAGCAACCACGCCACAAACTATTTGGCCTACTATAGCTATTGATGATACCGGATAGAGCATAGAAGTTGGTGTTGACTGACTTCATTATGAAGCTCCCACCATCGCAAGACCCGGTAAGGCCGAAATGCACGTTTGACTTGATATGGATAGTAGTCGACCAACTGATGAAAATAGTATATTTGATACTCTGCAATGAGACGATCACCGCTGAGCAGCTAGCTTACCTCTACTTGGAATATCTTTTTATGAGCCACAGAGTGCCAAAATCGATAACTTCATACCGAGGCAGACCATTCTCTTTGAGATTAATACATGAATTTTGTAGGAAGCTAGGAGTTAAAACCAACCTTTCGACGGTCTACCACCCATAGACTGACAGGTAGACTGAACGAATGAACTAATCACTGGAGCAATATCTACGAATATATTGTAACTACTAGTAGGTCGATTAGATGTCATAGTCACCACTGGCCGAATTCCACTTAAATAATATTCAGCAGACAAGCACAGGGGTATTACACTAATATACCAGCTACGGGATGCACCAGGAATTACCGAGTACCGTAAGGGTAGAAGACATACAACCGACAGTGAGAGGGGCTGTCCTAGTGGCTGAGGAATAAACTGACAGAATGAAACAAATCCAAGAAGAATTAAATGCAATCTTGAAGGCTACACAAGAAAAACAGGCAAAGGCCTACGATAGGAAGCATGCGTCAACCCAAAGCTTCAAACCTAGTGACAGAGTCTGGCTACTTAGATGTCATATTAAAATCAAGCGGTAGTCGGACAAGCTGGATAACAAAAGACTGAAACCCTTCATAGTCAAAGACCTCGTCGATCGTAATGCTATGAGGCTAGTATTACCGGAGTCAATGCGTATTCACCTAGTCTTCCATATATCATTATTAGAACCATATAATGGTCAGAAATCTGAGTGACTGATGCCTATTCCATCTCGGCCGACTGAAGTGAAGAGGGAAATAGAATGGGAAGTCGAAGAGATCCTATATAGTAGGCTAAGGAAATTGGGTCAAAGAAGAAGAGAGACCCTGCAATATCTGATAAAATAGGCAGTATTTCCATGTATCGAGGTGACATGCCAAACGGCCGATGATACAGTCAACCCAGAAAAGGCGGTTAGAAAATTTCATGCTCATTACCCTACCAAACCAGGGCCTACCACCTAGATTAAGCAAGAAGGTCATAACTATAATTATTAAATCTACTATATAAGGCATCACATGGGGACCAAGAGAATGCAGTTTAGATAGGAAAAAAATTGCTATTCTAAAAGTACATGGTAAAAACATGCTACAGGAACATAATGCTAAGGGAAAGGAAATACATTGTAAAGAAATACAAAGCTATAATACAAAAAAGTAAAAGGGAGGAGACAAAGGAAACTAATAACTCATCACCCAAAACACTTGAGAGTCCGCCAAAACCGTCACATCTCCGACGAATGTATAAAATCCAAATTCTGCAGGTTCTAAATAGTCAGATCCTGCACTGCGATTTACTTTTTCAAAGCAACAATCGTCTGGGCCTGGGCTGTAACAGTATGTTGCAGCGCCCAAAGCTCGTTCTCCAGGAGGAGAGTACGTCGAGCATCTGGGCAAAGGGCCGACCCAGAATGCGAATCTAACTATGGTCAAAAGACAGGATCACAGCCAGAGGAAATAGAGGGGAAATGGACGGGAGAGGTGGAGTGGTGAGGGAGGTTGTATCAGGATCACTAGGGAACTGACTATGGCTGACCAACAGGGCTACGGACGGAGCAACGACCACAACCACGACCGCGTAAAGACTGGTCAGTCTTGACCTACTACAGTTAGCAAGACTTTACTAGAGAAGAAAAGAAGGTAGACTTACAAGGCTCCTGTGCGCTACACGATCTCGAGGGTAAGGAATCCTCTTGACTAATGGACCAGGGTACTACCAAGTAATCTGCCAGAAGGAAGAAAGAACCGGACCCTCATCGTCACTGTCATCACCGTCAGATAGTTGGGCGAAATCTCCTAGTCCCAAACCACTGTACATAATTGATACTAAGGCTGGGAGCGAGATGGAGTGGTAGCGGACAATTCGGGGGTCAGAGGATCCCGCAAAGCAATTAGTAAAGGGCAATGAGAAGAAGGAACAAAACTTACCTCAGTACATCCCTGAGCTTTTGATGTGCAAAGAGTATAAATAAAGGCCTTTCCAGCTACAAGGAGACCCAACAGTAATGCTGCCTGCCTCTACAACAGATGGAGCAGCGAGCATCACCGTAAAGTCGAACTGCTCCAACCAGAATCTTGTTCACCATCAGGAGGGCATTCCACTGCGTCTTATTACAGCTAAGGCTGATAACATGCAAGGACGGACGCAGAGGGCTTGAGAGACTAGGGACAGAGACAGCAACGATAGTAGGAATATTCAGAGAGCCAGAAACAACCGCCGTGGGATGATTAGCGTCTTGTTCGAAAACAAGAGGAATGACATCAGAGCCTACGACAGGCGAGACTGACCCAGGGATGAGGGCAGGGGGACCGGAGGGTTGGCCACTGGGTGTCACGACAATTGTGATGGTGGAAGCAGTATGGTTGATGGCTGTGAAACCACCAACCCAGAGACCGACCATAGGAGATGAGGTAACAGTAGCGGATGCAACTGCTGTCAGAGCATCTAGCCCTTGAGGAAATCGGAGGGGGACAAGGACAATAGGCCCTCCAACAAAAGGATCCTCGGAGGAAGGAGGATGAGAACAAGATGGCATAGGTAGCAAAAATATGCAGGAAAGCCTAGAGGAAGGCCTAAAGGAAGGCACGGGGGCAGGAGAAAGCAGAGAAGAGATGTCAATCTGCGATGGTATAGCGTTGAGATGGAGTTTGGCCATTAGGAAGAGAGATTGTAGCGTGAAGAACAAGAAAAACTCACTGTCACGGACGACAATGGTCAGCGATTTGGGTGCCGTAAGTGTCAGTCGGGGCAATGATTAATATCGTCTTAGCCGACCGTCACGTAGGTAGGCTAGGAAACGAGCTAAGGTAGAACAGGGGCATAGACTATAGTCGGCCTAGCTACAACTAAGGTCTATCTGGGTAAATACAAGTATTGACCGATAGGGTTTCTAGTGAGGGCCTCGTCGGTCCTAAATATGTGGTTGGGGTCCGCCAAGGCATTATCCTGGGCAACGCTGCCTCCAACAAACATCGGCCTTCAGGGTCACCTGACTGACTATGGCTGAGCCCCCTACCGGCCGTAACTGTGTGCCAGGTCAATGCCCTCTTCCCTCTGTATGGTCGGTCAGACTGGCCGACCACCTATACCTGGAATGGTCTTGGTGCACTGTGATGCCAATCTTGACATGAACCTGAGTGGTTGTCTCTTCTCCTCCTGTATGGGTGGTTGGCCTGACCTACTACCTACTTCTGGAATGGCTTGGCTGCCGTGACACTCACGATGGAATTTTGTAAAAAGACGCGTAGTTGCCCAGGGCGACCAGCTAAAATAACAAAAACTTAATAACGAAAACCTTACAAAAAACATTTAGAAAAAGAAAAATGGACTTGCAGAGACTGTAAGGGCCTCTTAGGAGCTAAAAACAAGGGAGAAAGGAGGCAAGAGGAAGACCGATCTCCTAACCGACGACTGACCTCTGAACCAATGGACTGATAATAGCAGAGGCGACTGTCGTAGAAAAGATCGTTGGTCATAAACCAAAACAAACAGGATCAGCATCGTCCACCTTAGATTACATACCAGGATAGGGTAGACATATTAGATTGCTAGAGAACAGATTTCGAGGACCCAATCATGATGGCTACCGACCCTCAGAACTCAGCGGCCAGCAAAAAAATTCTGAAAGCCAAATATAAAGCCTCAAGATTGGCTGGATACGCAACGAAAGAACAGTAATCACAAGGAAAATAATCAGGATATTTGACATGGTAGTACCAGCTATAGTGCTAGCCATGTCAATATGGCAGTCTGACGGGGAGGCACTGCCCAATGGTGAGCCTTTGAGGAGTCACTTTCTTGGCCGAAAGAATCAGGTGATAGAAAAGTCCCATTCTGAGTTTACCTCGCAATATATATATATAGCTTGCTGGTCTCATTAGGGAGGCCAGCAATTAGTTCTTCATCATCGTATAGCTACCAATACGAAATCATAGTCCTGCATTCTATCTATATAGATAACACATCGGGAAGCCATCGTTTTGTGAACCTACCTCTAACCTCATAATTCTGTTCAAAGCGGCCTACCCATTGAATAACTTACAAGCCGCGAATATATTATTTTATTGCCACACTGCCTACGCACACCCAAAGTACCATTTGTAGGTGGTCCTTACATTTCCCCTCTATATGGTTAATCGGCCTGGCCGACTGCCTATATCCAGAACGATTTTAGTCGATCATAATACTAATCCTGGCATGGCCCTGGGTCCTCGCCCCTTCTTCGTCTGTATAGGCGCTGAACTTAACTGACTTTTTACATCTGGAATAGCTTAGTTGCTGTGACAAGTCTTCTCTTAAATGTTAAGTGCCCTCACCATCTGGTGGCTGCAGCTGCCTCTAATATTTCCTCCCCCCTCATAGTCCTGCTAGTCGATCCTGGTAGGTCTGGCAGCCTGGCCACTATTACCAGACCTTCTTATTTTCTGACTCTGAGTCTAAATCCGGGTTTTTATGTTTCGTGACCGAGTCTGGGTTCTTTAAACTTCTTGTTCTTTCTAAAGCATATTAGCTACTTATAGCATGGTTCATCATATGTATAGTGTAGGTTGTTCTTCCTGCAGTAGACCCTAACTAATTCCTTGTTTTCTATTATAGTGTCAATTTCTATTTTGTCATTGAAGTCACTTGGAGGGTTTGTGGTCCCCCTCATCGGCTTAGGTATTTTATTATGGTGGCTTTGGCAAGCTGGATTCTGCCTTGTCCCTTTGACATTTTTCTTCTGATTTCTATTATTCTATTGTCTATCGAGTTGAAGAGCAAAGGTAACTAAGACTTCCAGATCAGTTGGACGTCATACCATCTTGGCATTGTCCTTTTTGTTGTTCTTGAGACTATAGTAAAAATACGATGCTAGGCTGTATTACCTCATTACTGTAGCTAGGCTATCAGCATTTCGAAGGTTGTCACATAGGTTTGAACACTGTAGGTCTACTTCAGTGACTGAATTTGTCTTTTGACTGTCACTACTATATTTTCATTGCCAAATATTCATTCCTGTTCTGCCACAAAGAGACTGTAGTCTTTCATCCACAGAATGACTCCTACTTCTCTCATTTTATAATTCTTCATATTCAGCTCTTCCCAGTTATAAGTGAAGTCTTGGAGCTATGAGACTATGAAGAGCACTCATTGTCAGTTGGTCAGGAAGCTACCTTCCTTCAATAGAAAGCATAAGTATAGCTAGCTGATGAGGTCACTGTACTTGGACAGTTTTCCGCTGAACTCTGGGGATGCTGAATGCCTAAATAGGTTTTCCGACTATACAGTTAGTAGTAGTTGTAGTGTTTCTAGTTGCGGTGATAGGGTGCCTACAACTGATGTTGGTAGTGCTGGGGTCAAGTTCAAAGTACCCCTGACATGCCTATTCACTGTGTCTAGCAATTGTTCCATCATACAAGACTGTTGTTCATTTTTTTTTATCTAGCTTCCTCAGTGCTGCTTCTATCACCCCTTGTTGCAATGTCAGATTCTCTACCTGTTCTACTAGCCCGTCCACCATCTGATTCTCCTCTAGGCCTCCTCTTCCTATTCGTGATTCTATGCATCTTTCTTGCAGACAGGTGTGGAAGAGTTCAATTAGTCAATTGTCATGGCTGACTGGCAGTTGATAGTCTAGATGCTGTAATCGTCAGTCGGGGCAATAAGACTGCGTCAGCTTGGCTGATGAATACATATGTAGACTAGAAGTAGAATGTGGTATAGACTATAGTCGGCCTAGCTACAACTAAGGTCTATCTAAGGTAGATAAAAGTATAGACCGATGGGGGTTTTAGAGAGCCACTGATCAGTCCTATATATGTGGCCATGCAGTTGGAGTTTACCAAGTCGTTGACTGAGGTAACGCCTCTGACCTACAACAAACACCTGACTTTGGGGTTGCTTAGTTGACCTCAGAGTTATGTGTATGGCATGCTATATCTAATATCAAGAAATGACTAGCAGATTCAAAAGAATATAGAAAGGCTCGCCGGGACGAACTCAATTCATTCATCTGGGCCTATATGCAATCAATCGATATGGATACACTAAACACCAATCGAACCGCACTTCTAGATCAAATTCTTGAACCCGAACGAAAATACCTTCGAGAGAACTGGATGCCTAAGGAAGAGCAAGTTATTCGAGCATACGTGTAGAAATATCCCAATCTCGGGGCCTACACCACACAGCGAGCGGAGAGTCTTCACCCGACACTTAAGAGTAGACCTAATGCTTGACTTTCTTTAGAAGAGGCATGTAGGCGTCTTGGAAATGAGTTGAAGTCAATTTTTCTTAGTATCCAGGCCGAAGAAAGTAGGAGCTGGAAGGATGCACCTCGAATTCTTGATCAACAAGGATTTCAAGACCTTATTGGCAAGATTACACTGTACGCATTGGACTTACTGGCATTAGAATGGGAAGCATTACGCGATCATTCTCTAGATTGGATGGGAGGTTATTTGAATGGATACGACTTACCTATTCGCTTTGGTTTACTTGCTATCATTGGATGGTTAGAGCAATGCGAGAGCAATTTCGAATTCCCTTGTCTCTTGTTCACCCTCGCTGGTGGCTTCTGGAGTAGATTACTCGAACGAGCTCAATTATTGCCTTGATTCTTTTTATCTAGTCTGCGTAGTTCTAGACGCCTTATATAGATATCTAGAGACCCATTAAGATGGCTTGAAGCCAATTGCCAATACTGGACGAAAGCATGTAGATAAACAACTTATAATAGCAGTCATGAAAGCAGAATACAAAAAACCTGTAAAACGACTATTAAATGGTAAGGAACGAAGCAACAGTAACATCATAGAATTAGGTGGCTGTAGAGAATGCTCTGAACGCAGCTGGAAAGCTGCGTTCGGTAACCTTTGGATCGCCAAACCTCTTAACAGGCCGTATCCAGCATTCCGCGCTCGGCGATTCAAAACCGCCAGCATTCCTAACATCAGGGACTTGCCTTTGTACTGGATGATTGGATCATGGGTTATTATGATACTCGTTTGGCCCCACGTCCAGCCTTTATTGATCAATTTCAGAATTGTGGGCGTCAACTAGTTCTCGAATCAGCGACAGCAGCTATTGAATTTCAGCAAGTTCTTCCTCTCAAGGCCGCAGAGCGTGTGGCAGACCTAGTAAAGCGATCAACGAATCAGATAATAGAGAATGAAAAGGCTATTCTTGAACGTGAGCACAAAATTCCTACTCGACTCCCCAAACCTGTTCAGGAGGCTAGGACCTCAGCATACATTCCACCGAGGAGCAGCACTCGACGGCGGGGTCTTATAGGCCTGGAGGTTGTCAGAAAAGCAGGCTCTCGAGCGTGAGAAACGTGAAAAAGCCTCTAAGAAGGAAGAGAAGACTAGGGAGCCACCAACTCGAGCTCGGAAGAAGCAGCGTATAGCTGCGGAGATTTTCGAAGCACAAGCTACTCAAGATTTCATTATACTTACACCGCAGTCTTAGCTTAGTTTGATTTAGTTTGTATTTACAATCGAATTGGTGTTCCGCGAACGAACTGGTGTATCCAGATCCGTGTAGCGAAATGGTGTCCCCGGAGCCAACCTCGAAATGCTACTAGCACATTGTCAGACTATGTACCAGAGACGCCCATTAAATCTCTTAATATATTTGAGCATCCCATTAGTGCTCCTTATAAAAGAGATACTCTCTTTCAAAAAGCAAAAAAACGGGATTGACGAGCTCTTACAAAGGCTGAGTTCTATGAGATTCTGAAGGACCTAAATGTGTTATATAGGAAGATCGTGGAGCAGATTACCAAGACAAGAGATCTACACGAGAATTATAAAGAGTGGTTACGTCAGACGAAGTAAGCTATTTGGAATAGTGAAGTCATTATAAACAAGTTTCTCATACTGCCTCTTAAGCATGAACAAGTCGGGACTACTTCTATTCAGAAATTAAGGGTTTATTGCTACTTACAGTCTCCAGTACCTACTGGTGACATTACTATATCCACCAGTAGCAATTTTTAAAGCGCTAGCGGCGTTACTGGTAGGTACTGTGGAGCTTTCGGTGGGCTTCTCGGGAGGTAGAAAGATGGTGTATTCGCTAGCTACGAGAAGGAAACAAGAAGGGGTTCCGTCGCCAAGACCACGCAGAACGCTTCGAGGGGAGCCCCCGAACCACCACTTCCCGGGCAACCCCCGGCCTCCACAGTACCTAAATTAATTCAAATGGTTGGACATTTTAACATCTCCATACCATACAATTTTGTTCTTGTTGATTTTTGAGCACGCTGTTACTACCACAGACACCATAAGATAGCATAGGGTGAGCATACGCAAAATAAGAGCATGGCTCTAGGGATACAGATTCGCGAGATAGTTCTAGTGAGACAGATTAGCTATGAAAGACTCAAAATAGCTAAGCTTCAAAAGGGCTAAGGGTGCCGTATGATGGGCACAACTGTTGTAAATATTTATAGCGACTGATTGACTTGAATTAGGCGTGGGTTAAGCCATAAGTGGCGATGGCGAAGCCATCGCCACTTCTTTACGTGATGGTGACTCACTGGCAACAATGCTGAGTCGTCACTTCCAACATCAACAGATGCGTTCAGTACTGCTGAGATGGGCACCGTTTATTTGCAGTTGAGGATCTGGTAGCCACATCGCCATCACGCAATGCAATGAGACCTGAATTAAATTGGCTTAGCCACCAGAGTCACTCAGTAATAGCATAGTTAGTGCTGGCATTAGGCGACCTTACTGCAAAAAACCTTGTGTTGGTATGCACATATGCATTTATTGTGAAGAAGTTAGGGCACAGTTGCTTGGTATCTCTCTCTTTCAGTTGAAGACACGCCTAGCTTAAGTGCAGCTAAGACCGCCCTAAACATTTTCCTCCGGGACTACCTCTGATGTGAAGAACCCTGCCATCAGTGTTGTTTGTGGATGCCGTTTTGCCGGCGGCATGCTGCATGGATCCGCGGATGCTCAGTTTCCGGTGCCATGTTTGACGCTTAGGATCGTTGTTTTCTGCTTGACGATTAATGACTCCGCCGTGTTGCATATCAGCGGCATCCGCTCGTTTGTAGAGCATTTCTGGGAGCAATCCGCCCTCCACTCTAGAACTACAAAAGTAGCTAGAAGCGCCATAGGATTAGTAGATGAATAGAAGAATTTTTCCATGAGTTCCGCACCTAGTATAATCTACAATCAGAAGAACCAAGAACTTAGTGGGAAATGTGTGTTCTTTCTAACTCCAGAGCGTCGTGATAACTAGAGTTGCAAGTCCTCGGAGGTTTACACCAACTAGATAGGACACTGAAGAGCGCTGCATAATGCCTTGAACTAGAATCTGGTGGGGTGCTAGCATAGCATACCAAATCTGTCTCCGCAAGCTGAACTCATCTCGTCTCCGGAATCCGTCTCCCCCGAGTCGCGCTTCACAAAATGACATCACCATCAAGACTCCACACTCCGCCACGACTGACGACTGATGACGTCATAGAATGGATTGCGTTAAGCAAGATAAGCACTAGCATATAAGAATAATCATTGTGCGATTAAGCGGAATGATCAGCTAACCAGATCTACGGCTACACAGGATCAAGGTGGTGTTTTCCAACGTGACCTGGTTACCAACTGGATAGAAACTAAGAGACATCATAGCAGGGTGGCAGAGGCTGGCGGGGGAACGACATTGATTTTCTACAGGGAAGTGAAGAAAGGATAGGAAGGGCGATGACCATGCTAGTCCATCTGTATCCTACTCAGGGAGATGTTCTAACTAACAACATCACCAGATCCACTCTTATCCCCTACAGTCACCCTCCACACCGCCACGGACAACCCCAAATTCAGACTTATCACATAATCACATCTACCCTAGAAGTCCTAGCGCCGTCGCACGATCAAATCAAATGACCCAACCGGTTAATTATCGCAAAAACATCCGTCGCTCCACTTCTCGACACACAGTCGCTTAATCAGTGATGAAAATGGAAACTATGATACGATACGTCAGGACACCAGGAGCGGGATTGAGAATTTGCGTTGATTTTTTAGATGTTGGGGGCTGGAGGCGGGGGTTGGGGCTTGGGTGAAGCGACTGAGTTACCCGGGGTAACTGAGGACAATAACTCCACTCAAGTTGAAATGTGATAGATATCTTGTCTCACACGGATAACTCGGCCAACCAACCTGAGGGTTGTGTTACACAAACCACGGATTTTTAGCGTGAGACACGACACCACCACTCATATACGATTGGTGGTGGACGTTCGGTGAACGGGCGGGAGAACACGCTAAAACTTACTTCAACAGAAGCCAACACAGATCCAGCCTCCTCCAAGCCCAGTAAAAATCAAGATGCCCACACCATACAGGGCGGGATGGAATAGGATGGAAGCTTTCTTTTTCTTTTTTTTTTTTTTTTTGGATTACCTTAAAGGTGAGGATTGGAAATGGTCAAGGCTACGTTGTTTTCTTCGGTGAGAAGATTATTTTTCATCTCCTTGTGCCTACATGGCGTTGTGGTGGGAGGGAGTTAGATACTTGTACCTCGGGTCTACGGGGTTTACTACTTACTAGATAAGCTTATGCTGGATGAACGCAACTCATCTTATCTCAGCCTGGGGATGCTGTGCTGTCTCAGCCACACTGTTACACAGAAACCTACCTTATCCAATTAATCAAATCAAAATCCAGTCCCCTATCATCGCTACCGCACCCCCCCCCCCCCTTTAAAAAAAAGCTCCTTACCGATCTCAGATGTTCTCCCCTCTCCTTTCTTCACTTCCCCTCCGAACAAGAGCTTTTTCACGTGTATCAGCATGTTACTCACTCATTCTGTGGAGATTTCTTCTACGCTTCACGTTACCGAAGATATGTATAAGCCTTATTCAGAACGGGAAAGAAATCCCGTAAGGAATAGAATAATCGTTTTGCTATGCGTTTTCTCCTATTGTTGCATCTCGCTCCTTTTGGTTAATGATGATGTCCTCCGGTCCCTGAAGTGAAAATACGAAACCTCCCAGTACCAAACTCCCCACCTCGCCTCACCCCCGCTGCGAACGGTTATCATTTATCGCCTAGGAGTCCTGCCGACGGAGAAACATCTAGATAGATTAGCTTTTTTTAGATTACAGCCATCAGTCCATATATTATTATCACTTCCACGCCCTGTTTTCGCGCTTCTCTAGCGCCCTCCAATCAGTCTTTTCTTCCGAACGTTGTTGCCTCGCCGCTTGGTTCGATTCTGGGGTTCTTCCTCCTCGGAGTTTCGTTCTGATAGATCATGCTGTGAAGTCTCCATGTAAGTGTCATCCAGTTCCGCCACTTCAAGATAGGAAGCTATCGCACCATTCGGGTCAAACTCGTATAGATCGAGCTCTGCATTTCTTCTTTCATCTCCTCCGTCATTGTCCTCTACGTCTGTATTTGGGGACTTGTTGGTGGTGCCGGTGCTTGGTTTGCGGCCTGCACCAGGACGAGAACCTCCCTTCCTGCTACTCCTCTTGCTTCCTTTGGATTGGCCATTCCCGCCGTTTTTATGATGTGATCGAGGTCGTGCGGTGTGAGCTGGGAGTGTCTTCCCTGGCGCGTCGATTTCCTTTTGGACAAACTTGAGCGATTTGCCGCCGTAGCTAAAATTCATCAGTCGCCATCCGTTATTTCCAACCCAATACCAAAATGACTCACTTATAATTGAAGTATAACTCTTCTCCAACGGCTAGGTCCCGTCGAGCATACATGCCAATCCGATGCACGCCGTTAGCGAAGACTACTCGAGGGGCACAGTTCTCTCCGAGTCTAGAGTGATTAACAAAGCGAAATTTATTTCCGGCTCGGTTTGCATCTATGACATGATCTGTTTTTTTTTTTTAGTTGTAAGCAATAAACGACGTCAACCCTGAAATATGTACCTTCGTTCACGTTGAAGAGATACGAAAATCCGCGAACATCGTATACCACACCCCGCCGTTCTGCCTCATCGTTCGAAATATATTCGCCCTTGTACTCGCCCAGAAATTCCCCTGCCTTGGCCGTCTCGCCCATGAAGAGACCATATCCGGCGAGTTTACTTGCGCCGATCAAGGTCCTTTTTGGTCGGTCTCTTTGTAAAGCCACATTGGAGCATTTCTTTTGCAGTATTTCATCCTCGTATCGGTTGACGGGATCGAGTATCTCTATAGCGCCGCAGCTACCGCAAAGATCCGGGTCGCACTCTCGATTCATCTTGTAGCATTCGCACGAGGCAGTTGAACAAACCTTGGCTCCGCCCTTTAGACAGCTGCATCCTCGCCAACGACGTGGGCATTCAGGAGGGCAACGACATGTCTTTTCGCAGACGACCTCACTTTCCACGCAGTCGCACCGAAGTCCCTTCACGCAAGGACCCGGGTGATTGCACGGTCGGAAGTTCGTCCTCTCTGAGTGAACCGAAGTATTTCCAATGTCGTCTCGATCCAGCAATTTGAATGGTCGTTTTCGTCCAACTGAAGTTTCCTTTAGCGCTGGCGGAACTTCAAGGGGAGGATCCAGTGCCAGTTTGGCCTTGTATTCAGATATCATCATATTTATCTAAATCGAATCAGATGTCAGGCACACGACCAAGTTCGAGAGATTCACTTCTAGAACTTACTTCGGCGCAAGGCCTGTCAATCACAAGAGCCATCAGACAGCCAGCTCGTTCGAAATTTTTCCAGATTTCAAATGATGATTCGAACAAAGCTATCTGGTCTTTGGACCATGGTTTGTATGTAGGATCCACTTCCCCCTGTACAGAACTTCATTAGTTCACTTATCGAGACGGACGGTCGAGCACTTACCTTAAGAAAACAGAAGTTGGAACACGCTTCATCATTTCTGAAAGGAGTTGTTGTGTTGTCGATTAGAGGATGGATAAAATTGCCATCGGTGGTTAATCCTAGGTATTCAAAGACGTGATCTTTTCTTCTGTTAGCGGAATCGGTATCTTCCAAGTGGACTGCGCCTATCGTTATAAACTAGAACTTACGGTGAGCCGGGCACTCGTGCCTGAACTGACGTTAGAAGAGAGCATAACGAACGGAAAAGAGAACAGGGATTGCACTAACGTGAAGCAAATAAGACACTTCATGGAGTGGACGGTGCCGATTGAATAATATCCAGAAGCTGCTCTCTGGTGCGGTGCTGCCGGGGTCGCCTGGGTCTGTTTCCCGGAATTGACTGGAGCGCCGCCAATCTTGACCACCTCCTTAACCACATCCCACATGCTAATGGCAGTGACTTCTTTCCACACCTTACACACGGCATGAGCTATTGCAAGCCCACTAGTGGTCGGGGAAGGAATACTATTAAGATAAAGCTTTTGCTTCGTAGATTCAAGCTCGAAGTCGTGGTAAAGAACGCCTTTCCGCTCCCGTCTTGCTCGATCCACTTCCTCGGCGCTTGCCGTTGAAGGGACTATGGATTCAATATTGCCTATCAGGTAATAAAGGGCGTCATAAACCGACAACCCAGCTTCAGCTAAGAACTTCTGCGCAATGTCAGCCAGCATTGCAGCCTGCTCTGCTCGTCGATGCACAAGCGGTAAGTTCTTAGTCCAATCGCTGTACAGCTCGTTGAGAGCTCCTCCATCATTAATGTCGTCTCCAAAATATGGAAAGTATCTCAGCTTATCATCATCCTCAGCTAGTACATTCCTTCGGAGACTAGTGTAACTACTGTATTTGGGCACGGATTCCTGAACTGCTTCATGCTTGGTGAGAGGGACCGTCATCCTCACTTCTACCGCCTTCGAAAATAGACTTTTATACAACTATAAAACTCAGTTCGTTGTCACCAATAGAAAAGAAATATCATGTTCTCTGCGAAAACTGACCTGCTGACTCAACTTTGCATACTTGCTCGCGTCATAGAGTCCCTTAGGCATGGATGGAAACTGAATCCCTTTCATATCTTTGATCGGTGACTCTGTTTCGAAATGTTCAGCAATCGCACAATAATACCTCCCGCTCTTGGTGGCGAATTGCTCCGGTTTCAAATTGTCATCTCGGATCAAACCCTAAGAGCACACAAGTGTCAGCGGAAATCTTCCCTTGGGTTTCCGTTGGACCTTGTTAAAAACATCGATTAATGAGAAGGAAGTACCGTGACGAAATAATCGTGCTCTTCTGCCATCTCCGACAGATACTTCTTCAAAAGCACCGTCATCTCAATCAAAGACAGCACCCTCGTTATGGTACGTGGCGTGTTCAGTGCATTGTCAAATTTTGGGTATACGGGATCACCAGTCAGTCGGCTTTTGAGTCGTCCTCCGGTAGATATGCGCTGTATGGAGGTTTGTAGCGGATTCATTCTCGCTGGTGTCGGGCTCTGACTCTGGGCAGGAGCGACCTTACTTTGCAAATCTGAATTTCGCATCAAATTTGTGTTATGAGAGACTCTTTCTGGACCTTCTAGTTCCCCGTTCGAAAGTCCTTCAGCGATCTTAGGTGCAGAACCTAAGCCGTTCGTGTCATCCCTGTACTTTAAAGTGGGTTTTCTCCTGCGCCCACTGGATCGCGCGGATTCGGAGTCCTGAGGAGATGAACCGGTGTTTGTGTTCATCGTCATCGCGTTAGGTCCAGGCGTTTGGGGTTCAACCGAAGGAAGCTTCCTGCTTTGGGAAATGTGGCCATTACCCAACCAATGATCCAAACGGGCCTGTTGGGCTGTCGGAATTGCTGGTGCGAATCCATTGGATCCGTTTATTCCGTTTGTTAATGAGGACACCGGCTGGATGTTTTCGCCAGCTACGTTCACATCTAACACGCCGATCGCGTTTGAGTGGCGAGAATTCACGTTCGCTGTCGCTGTCTTTTTTCCATTGACAGTGACTGCAGTAGAACTAGCTGGCGCCTTCATGGTTCGTGATCCTCGAAAACCGACATCATCTTCCGAGTCCGAATCCAGAGTCAAGTCTATCGTGGTCCGTTGATGCTCCAGTTGTGATTCACCTGGCCTCATCGTGGGCAGTCTTGGTAGAGGTGTCGCGAAATGAGCCCCAGGAAATCAATAACATAGAACCAGCTGCGAAATTAGTGAAAAAGACGGTAAAAGAAAGACTTCAAAAGGCCGGATAACACACAGGTGAACAGTTCGCTTCGCAGACTACGCACCTTACGTCCAAGAAAAGTACGCCATCAAGACGTGTTGAGTCGCGGCAGATGTATCTACGGAGTAGAACAGAGCTGTGAGACGCGACAAGGGTTGGAATGAGGCAAGAACGCGATACGAATGAAAAGTTGCCGACACGTACCTCAACCTCAAAACTTGCAGGGTTTGTTACGCAGGCCAGTGAACACCCAATGCCTCTGTTCTGTAGGCTCCAGGCACGCCGGTCGAGTTGACAGTGATTGATGAGTTGTCGTAGAGGCGGAAGTGGGAATCCGAAGCGGGTTAGAGGCAGAAGTTGAGGTGGACACGCGCAGAACCACAAGCGGAAGCGCGCAGTCACTTACGCTACAAAAAAACACCAGCCTCCAAGACGAGACATTTCAATGACGGCAGCAGCATTCAAGGTCAGCAGCTCCAGCGCACCCGTTACATCTCTCCAATCGCATTATTGGCCATCCTGACTATTCTCGCAGTATGGTGGTACGCTCAACCCGGTGACTGCGCTGTCCTTCCTGCGCGGCGCACAGGCCCACCCCGCACTTCTCCTGGCTGGCGAAGGTCCATTGCTCCAGGTAGTTGACTGCAACTCTGCCCGCACTCTGTTGGAGCAAAGGATCTTCAAATCGCAGGCCATACATGGCATAGCCGTCGAAGACGCAACATGTTCTCGATTAGCGCGCGTCATAGTCTGGGGCGGCTATTCGGTCCGTCTTGTCGAGATACGCGTTCCAGCCGTCGACCTGTCGCACACTGGAGACCCACAACGCCCCGAAATAAGCCTCGGTCACGAATTGGAATGCCCGGACTGGATACTAGATGCGTCCTTCGCCCCGTCCCTGCGCAACAGCGGCGCGGAAAACTCTCACGTGAGGGCCGCTTTAGCGTCAGCACACAATTCGCTGTTTTTGCTTGCACTGGGACCTGGACCTGGAGACCTGAACCACGAACAAAACCAATCGCTGCGCCCTATCGGCTCCAGTTCCCGGTCAATCCTATATTCTGCCCATGTTCTCTGGGTTTCTAGCACTCACATCCTCGTCGCTGCTGGGACAGTATTTGGTGAAATCCTGGTTTGGTCTTGCGAAATAGTCGGGTCTCCTCTGAAGACAAACAAATCGAAGACTGTCTTGCACTTCACTCTCACCGGCCACGAAGGTTCGATTTTTGGCGTCCGGATATCTCCACCGCTGTGTCTAGGCGGAAGTCGGCCAAAACGATTTCTGGCAAGCTGCAGTGATGATCGTACCATCAGAATTTGGGATATATCTGCGCAATCTACGGATACAGCGTCCCAAACAGAGGAATATGCCTCTGTCGACACAGGATTTGGAGCTACAGGTGGCTCAGCTCTACGAGGCTCGACTGGATCCGAGAATCTAGTTGCTGTTGGCTGGGGCCATTCTTCTAGGGTCTGGGGAGTTCAATTCCTCCCACAATATATGCGCCAAGCCCGAAGGATAGATCTTCTGTCATTCGGAGAAGATGCAACCTGTCGACAGTGGTCTCTGCTATGCAGCGACGAAACCATCTCCAAAAGAGCGACATTAAAAGTAATAATGGCAAACACGCAAACATTCAACCCGCATAGCGGGAAAAATATCTGGTCATTGGCAGTGATGACTGACGCTGCATGCATTTCCGTCTCGACTGGTGGTGCAGATGGGAAGATCTCCTCATTTATTTTACCGAGATGTCTAGAAGAGGCTACATTAAGACATGATAGAAAATGGAGCCTGGAAGATATAGAGTCTTTCACCGAATCTCACTTGCTCTACAGGAAAATACCTGAGGACGAATCTCTAAAAAATAGTTCAGACCAACTACACACTAAAGAGGGAAACCCACAGGCTAATCTCAACGGCGGACACAGCCCGACGACAAATCTCAAATCAACAGGGAGGGCAGTGAAGCCAGTTAGCAACAGCTTGAAAGACTATGTGTTTGTTAGCCAGACAGACATTCTGTTCAGCACATCCGTGGGAAAAATCTTCCTCTGCGCGACCGATTTATCAACGGACACTGAAACAGCCATGAAAATCAACCTAGGTGATCATAAAACTCCTCCAAGCGAAATCCGCTGGAAGCTGCTGGCGGATATAGGCAGCTTGAAAGCTTATTCCGTGATCGGGGGTGACCCACTCAGCAGAACAGCTTTCTTTTCCGGGTCTGACGGACTCATCTATATCTACGACCACACCTCCGAAAATTTCCAGATGTTGTTAGCCATAGACGGGAAAGTCTCAGGCTTGTTTCCTATCATGTCGTCGTCTTCGTGTGAGTAATTGTCGTTCGATTCGAGATTATTTTTCCATCATGAGCAAGTCCGGTGTGTTCTGATATTCAAGCACATAAGGTCTATTACGGATTCTAGCAACATGTGTTGGATCTAGGAAAGCGCATCTCTGTACGCTCAGTAAAGCCGACGAGCCGCGATCTAGTTGGTCTGTGGTCGGACGAAACGGGAATCCCACAAACAGATTGACGACACTGGAACTCCCAGAGACGTTTATCGTGACGAGTATGGGGATTCTCGAGTCGCAAAAACTTCTTTTCGTGGGGTCTAGGAGCGGCGCACTTGCGATTTACGATTTTGATGAGACGAGAGCGGTGGCGTTGACGTGTTTCCGGAGAGTACACGGCGCAGACGCGATTACCACCATAATCCCACTTCCGTCATACAACAACAATTTTTCTTCTAATAACATGCCACTCTCTCGCTCCCACTATATCCTCACTACTGGACGAAATGGAACCTACGCCATCCACCAGATATCGACAATGCCCCAAAACTCAACCCGAATCAACCCGACCCTAACAACCGTCCACATCTCCGCCCCACCCTTTGGACCCATGGTCGAAGGCGCATATTTCTCCCGCGACACCGACGAATTAATCGTCTATGGCTTCCGCAGCAAGAATTTCGTGGTCTGGAACGTATCCCAAGAATGCGAAATCCTGAACGTCGAATGCGGAGGTGCGCATCGGAATTGGGCGTTCTCATCTTCGGCTGCTGGTGGGAATGAAGGTGGAGGAGTTTTCGTGTGGACTAAGTCTTCGAGACTGTACTTGCATACGCAATTTGAGAATTCTCAACGGGTGGTTAAGAGAGGGGGGCATGGGAGGGAGATCAAAGCCGCAGCGATATCGCCGGCGATGGTGATGGGAGTCTCAGGGACTAAAGGTGAGGAGATGATATCGCGGCAGCTCCTAGCGACTGGAGCAGAAGACACCACCATCAGGATCTTTTCCCTCTCCCCAGGACACCATAACGGTAACAGTGAATCGACCTTCAAGTCCCTCGGCACCTTCAAAAAACACACCACCGGCATCCAACACCTATCCTGGTCCCCATGCGGTCGATATCTCTTCAGCAGCGGAGGCTTCCAGGAGTTTCATGTTTGGAGAGTTAGGTGGATTGAAGGGTTTGGGGTCGGAATTTGTTGGGAGGCGATGTGTCCTATAGGGAGTAGTGATGAGGGGAGGGATTTACGTATTGTGAGTTTTGCGGTTACGTCATTGGGGGAGATGATAGGGAACGGAGCAGATGGAGAAATTGTTGCGTTTGTGATTGCGATGGTGTTTTCAGATTCTAGTATAAAGGTGAGTTGAAGTTTTCGTTCCCAATCAATCACTTGGTGAATGTTCACATTGGACCTTATAGTGCTACCGCTATTCCCCCTTCGGAAAATCTTTCCGCCTACTTTTCACCAGAACGTATTCTACCTCCTGCTTAACCCAAATCTCCCACCACCGCATCGGTATTAAGCATATGAATTACTTGGTTTCTGCGGGAACGGATGGGTTCATCGTTTTGTGGAGAGCTAAGACGTTAGATTTGCTGGAGAGGGCAGAGACGATTACAGAGAGGGAGAGGGCTGCTGGCGTTGAGGTATTTGCGAGGAGAGATGAAGGTGGTGATGTGAACATGGCGACGAAGAATGAAAGTGTAAAATGGCACTGGCGATCCCGAGTCCATCAGAGCACAGTCAAATCCATGATCGTGGCACAGATTTCTCTACAATCATTGTTGGCTATCACTGGCGGGGATGATAACGCATTAGCTTTCACCCACATCCAATTTCCTGACGACGACGAAAAAAACAGCGTTATCTCAACCACTTATCTCATCCCCAATGCCCACGCCTCAGCAATCACCGCACTCGCTCAGTTCCCCACACCAACGCCAACCTCCTCCTCGTTCTCCCCCGACACAAAAAACCCCGCATCTCATCATATCAGCTTTCTTATCACATCCTCGGGGAATGATCAGAGAGTTAAAATTTGGGAAGTTACACTATGTAACAATACGGGGGAACTTGAGATCGAGAGAATGGGAAATGCGGGAACGAGTGTGGCAGATGTGTCGTCGATGGTGGTTGTTGGGAAGGAAGGTAACGAGAAGGGAGAAGAAGGGGTGAGAGTGGTAGTCTGTGGCGTTGGTATGGAGGGGTGGGTGATCAGTGGGGAGGTGCAGGTGAGCAGAGAGGTGAATTGAAGTGTACAAAATACTAGTAAAAGGCCATCCCGAGACTCGGGGCGAGGGGGGGGGTGCAAGTCTAAATAAGCAGGAGTTTTTAAATGATGAGTAATATTTTATAAGGATGGATGCTACGGACCTTCGGATGCCACAAAATGGTTTCCGAAATACCAAGATTCCGATGTCGGCTTCCTTCACCGCCTTTTCGAGGATATATACGTGGGTTGATCTCGATTTCTTTTCAATTACTCTTCACATCGTTATAGCCAATACTAGAGCTACTCGTCACAATTGAACATCGAGTTTGGGTCGTTAGGGGCTCCTCGAAATACTATTCGTGCATAGAGTGGGGGATGGCCATTCTGGACGCTTTTAGCGAGCGCTAACCATTATAATTTGCTAAGACCGAATGTGACATGAAATTCACTAGCTAATAAGTCTTCTAGAGGTTCTTCTAAGTCCCCAGAAGTCATTCTAGCTGCTTTCTGCTTTCTGGGTTGTGTGTTGGGTGATGAATGCTGGGTTGGACACCTCGTTAACTTGTGGTACCATCTAGGCGATTTATCAAAGTCTTGCAATAAACATCAAGCTTCTTTATAGCCACACACACGTTTTTAATTTGCTTTTCTATTCTTACCTCAAAATATTTGGTAATCCAGGTCTCAGGAACATCGTAATGGCACTTCATTTCTTCTATATGGTGTGTGGGTGGGTGTCGTGATTTGAGGGGTTCGGTAAAGCGTCCAAAATGGCGATCCCTCACTCTATGTTATAGAACCAGGAGAATCCAATATTGTGGCCTGTCGAGGTGCGTTCTGCAAGTTTAGTGTTCGTGAAGCAATTTAAAAAATATCCTATTATTTGAGTTACCCTAATGTGCTATACACACATGTTGTCCAGACGTTCATCGGAATTTTCAACTTGCTTATTGTAAGAACCACCTGCCGACAGTACTCAAGGTGTACATAGGTAGTGTGACAATAGGAAGGCTCCATCGCGGCTCACTGGCCACGCGATGGGCAAGACGCCCCCTATAGACAACGCTCCTATAAATCCGTCAGACCGATTGTCAATCTAACATTTTTGAACATGCAATCCAATCCAGTGCAAGGCTTTATCCAATCCAGTTCATCCAGTCCAGTGACAGGTAGATTATTAGTTAGGAGAATTACTCGCATAGCACAATTTTAGATCTTTATTACTCAAGTAGCACACATCATTTACTAACGTAGCACAAATATCCTTCCGTTCATTTTAACTCTGAGTAGCATTCCGGCAAGTTCGCCGATTGTGTCCCTTTTGACCACAGTGACCACAAATAATCTGCCATTTGTTCTTTTCTCCCCTCCAGTGTCATCTTTTCTTGGGCCGGCCACGTTGCTTAGTTAAATATGGTGCCTCTCCATCACTTAGATCTTCAACAAGATCTTCTTCTCGAATTGGATGCATGTGTCGCAAGTAAGTGAGGCGATAAGACTCAATTGAGTACTAGTCGTTAATGTAGTTGTATGGATTGTCTCCTTGCCATAAGCAAGCTGCAATTGCAAGGTGGCAAGGGATTAGAAACTCCTGAAAGTCGCCACAAGTACAGCTGTTTTCTGGGAGATCCACGATGTGGCTACTGCAATTAGACATAAAAACGTGTGCTAGTCTGTATTTTGCGATACTAATTTTGTAACAGCAGGCTTGTTGATAATTACCAATAAGAAGTTTCTTTGCATAGTCTGTAATTTGTTTGGACTAGTGTAATCTATATCACCGTAAATGCATTGTTGACATCGTTTTTGCCCAAGTAGAAGTAAAAAGACAAAGAATTGGTAGTGGTCGATACTCGTCCCAGAAAGAATTCACAGATTCAGTGATATTAAGGGTGATGTGACCAAATCGAGGAGCAGAAAATGCGTACTGAGATTAAAGAGTATAAGATATCTTATTAAGGTACTTATAGGCCTCTTCTTTCTCATTCCGGATCTTCTTCATAGCTGAGTTAAAATTCTGCTCCATATACGAATATGCAGGACCCCAAAAGAGGTTTCAGCAAGCTAAACCAAAGTGTTTTTGCAAATTGTCCGCTAAATGCAGGCTGCAATGTGGGTGATGTGCAGAGAGAAATACTTTATAAACTGATGATTGTAGTCCCTTATCTCTGTTACTTATAAATACTATTCTCTCCAGCCTATCTCTAGGCAATCAGATAATAACATCGAGTTCGGAGAGTCGAACTCGACTACCCGGGAGGTTTTCAGCGCAACGAGACCAACTAATAGTGTAGATAGAATATATAAACAATTATGATTATTTACATATGCTTAGCAGCGTCCCTTTGTAATTGATCTTCGAGTAGATCTGCAGCCTTCTGGCTATGTGTACAACTTTTAGATGCGACTACTGTCCTTCTCTAAATGCTCTAAACCTCCTGAGCTGCTCTTACTCTTGTCTATGCTCTTGTCATTACTTTCTTCTAGTGCTCTGAGGCCTTTGCACCAGTGAGTGCTTGCTCTCTGGTGATTCTCTTCTGCTTTCTTGTCTGTAAACTCAAGTTAAAAGGCAAGGGAGGGGAGAGCTCAGCAGGGATTTTTTCATCCCTCGCCTTTAAAGTATGAACCTTAGCCAGTATCTGATTATTGTTGTCTATCATTCACCTCAAAAGATTCTCTGACTGCTCTGGAAGTAGCTATGACTGATGTTCAAACAGGTGCTAAACTGACTCCATAACAATATCTTTACCCCTATTGTGAAAACTATCACCCAGCGCTCCTGAGGATCTATAGCTGCATTATGATATCTCATAGCCCACCCACTATCAAGAACAGGACTTCCAGAGAGCCACCAGCAAGGGTGGACCAAGGATATTGGTAGGGGAAAGCCTTCTAGAATAGATCTAGTCATTCAATGGCAACAGGCGAGCCTATATCTTAGAGGAAGTGAGCAGTTATGCAAGCAACTACTCTGCCAAATGGAGACAGGTCCTGGTAAATATGCAGTAGCCCATTCTGGTGCCATCAGGCTAATTACATAGCTGGTAACCTTGCTTAAAATGATTGTAAACCCATTTATATCTGATATTTGTGCCCTAAAAGTCATACTAATGGTCTCTGCCTCAAGTAACTTGGCCTTAAAGGTATCTACCACCTTTACCAAGCGCTTTCAAGCCTCTAGCAATGAGATCTGGCAGTTGAGGGTTCTCTTGAGAGCTGTATTCATACTTTCAGCTCGCGGAGTTGAGTGGACCCCCAAGTTGGCTATATATACTCAATAAAGCTCTTGGAGACAAAATCCTCCTTGATAACCTAGTTGTCCTTGATATAGCAAACCTCTAGAGACTTCAGAGCCTTGAAGAGCTTCATCCTGGTAGCTGTTAGAGCGCTGGAGGTACTTGCTTGAAGATAACTCCAGATAAGAAATTTAGTAGTATTCATCTTCTCACTAGCATATCCATGGTCCAGGAGATGCTTCCTGATATTCTTAAAGGCATGCTATTCCTAAAATTGGCCTATGGTACCAGACATACTGTTTGGGAGCGAATCAGCCAGTCCTTTTGCTTGATCTCCAACAATGATAACAGGGGGTGGATAACTTTCCCATACCAGCTCCTTCAGGTTTTCAAAGATAAAGTCAAAACAGACTGTACTTTCACTAGGGAAGAAGTAGAAGGCTATGGAGAAAGTGTCTCTAGTATTGCTGATACCAGTCAGGATAGTAAGGGGTAGTTTGAGAATGTTGGTGTTGAAAATTGTATCTACTTCTACCATGAAGGAAATGCAGAATTGCTAGGCCTACTGGATCTGACTATCAGACATGAAAAGAAGCTGCTCCAGCTGTCTGCTGATAGGCTCTGCTGTCGCTAGGTCCATCTCATAGCGATATCTGGGGCGAATATAGTAGGATTTTTCGCTAAGAAAATCAAAAAGGGCAAGTAGTTCTGGCCCATTTTGCTGCTTCTTGAAACCTCTCTGGGTGTTGTAGAAGGCATTCCTATCGAGGAAAAGGTTCTGGGCAGCCATAACTCAACTGGCTTGTAAGTAGCTAATCTGGGCAGAGCGGAGCATAATAGCTTACTGGATTGCTGCAACATATTACAGCTATCGTTTTGCATGAAGAGGATAAGCCAGAGGATTGGGCACCATATCATGAGTACCAGCATGGCTTCCATTCGTTATGCCTTGAAACCAGTTCTTCTGGTCTGCTCCTATCTCAAAATTAGTGTATGAATGCAAAAATGTAGTCACATATAACTTACCTCTGGTAACACCCTTGTATGAGATATACACTTGCCAGGGACACCCCCTAGCTCATATATTGATGTATTCCTTATGTCTATTTCCTTCCTCAGTCTTGTGATCATATAGTTTGTGCTAATTTCAAGTTGTATGATTATAGTGAATGCAAGTATATCTGATATTGATGTTGGCTTTATCATGGCTTGTAATGATATTACAAAAGCCCTGACTGAAAGCATAGTCTTGGAGTCACTTATAAGCTTGATCTGGGTACAATACCTCACCAGCTTAAAATGAGATTTTTTCAATAGCCTCACGAATTGGAGCTATAACAAAGTCTGGAAAGGCTAGAAGAAGTGACTCAAGAGGTTATAGTTGATGTCTTTTTATTTTTTTTGAGCTCTATATAAGGCTATATACATGAAGAAACAAAGAAACTTTTCTTGTAGAGTCTGGAGAATATTGCTATCTCCCCCCCTTTCCACTCCGTACCCGAGCCACTGAACTCCGGAACTCACAACAAACTTCCCGATAATATGCCAATACTTTTTCCGGCATGGAGAGCCACTGCAGAAGAGCGGTGAGCTTCGGAAATGCAAGTTAGAACCCTCAAAATCTCTAATCTTTCTCTTATCCACTATTTTTTTGATTTTTATTACTTTCATATACCCCAAGACATACAACTAAGTTCTTTCAGATAAGAAGCCTGGTTATGACCTATTTGCCCAAAACAACTTCAAGTAAGTCGCATTTTAGACTTCATTAAATTAAAGAAGTAAATACAGGCAAAATCGAGAGGGTAGAATATATAAGTATATAGGTGTGTTCCAAAATTCCTACCCTCTTATTTACAGGATCTAATATCTAGTTCTAGTTAAAAGGCACTCTGAGTGGGCTTTCGCATAGTGTCACTTCACCTATCTTTAGAAAAGCAGGAGACTTGGGTGTTTAAGCTGATCTTGTCCTGCGATGACAATAGAAAACCAGCAAAGAGGACTAAAATGGAAACACATAAGTTAAGAAAACAGGAGGGAAAAATATCTAAAAGAATATCTTGAGCTTCTTATGCGCAGATGTGTGTGTGGTTGAACTGCTTATTATGAGGTGTATGAAAGTAACAAAATCGAAAAAAGGTTGGAGACGAGAAAGATTTATGATTTTCAGGGGCATCCAAGTAATTATTTGTTAAAATTCTAACTAGTTTTATAAGGTTTTCATTATGTTCATATGCTATTGATGAATGAGGTAAACTGCTTGCCTAAGTATGCTGCTCAGTGAGCGATACACCCTAAACTTAGCGAGTTAACTACCCTACTAATCCACAAATTAGTAAAACCGATGGGAGGTGTGTAACATTTATGGGATAATGTTAGAATATTGAAGACTTATAACTTAATTAAGAATCATAATATTACCTATAAAACCTATATACGTGGGAGCAACTGAATGTCACCCCCAACTTGACTTGGCATCTAGGTGGGGCACACCGATTTGCAAAATCTCAGCAAGTCATAAAAAAAACATGTGATTTTTTAACTATCAATGCAGTTTGAGAGTACCAGTTTAAGGTCTGTTGTCTGCTATAGAAAAGAACATTTTGAACTTCTTCATTTTTAAAACAACATAGACTGAATAATTACTTTGTTGTAGCGCATGATCTCAATTCCCCTCTTCAACATCAAAAGAAAGTTTTTTTCATCATAATAGAAAAAAATTTAACTTTTTTTTCCTGCAGTAATTCCTTTAATTTCTCGTTCATGTATAATTACACTTTGAATAATTTTCAGCTCAATTGTAGTATGAAATGCTTTCTAAGACCAGTGAAAGCTAGGCGTAAGAGGAATATTATTAAAAATATTATTATCTATTCGCATATCAAGATACTTTGGATGAGTTTTTCAATTTCAAGTATTTAGTAGCTGCATAATGGGTTTTTGTGAAAGTGGTATAACTGGTCATAATGTTAGTATTTCTGAATTAACATCACCTTTAAAAGCCTTTATCATGCTAATAACAATTTCTGAATTGAAAGAAACAAGGTCAGATTTCTTCTATGATGAGATAATCGTCCAATTTCAAAATGTATCATAGTAGCACCAGCTATAGTACTAGACACACCCAGAACTTGAGTTGTTAGTGAGGTACTGCCCAATGGTGGGCCTCCTAAGAGTCATCTTCTTAGCCAAGAGGATCAGGTGATGGAGAACCCCATTCGAGCCTACCCTGTAGAATATAAATAGAGCGTGCTAGTCTTAATAAGAGGTCAGTGATCAGTTCTAGCATCAATAGAATCCAAGCTGCTATCTATCTATCTAAGCTACGCATCTTCGTGAACTCAGTATCCTGCTACTAGTCCATCCTGTATAGAACTTGTACTATATAATATATTGACGATACGTCAGAGTGCTAGAGACCCACGAGAATAACAAGAGCTGTCACACTACCTACGAAGCCTAGAAGTATACTTTGCATAGAATCTTTACAGAATGTGTGATTTTGAATAATTTAAAAAGCTGCTAAAAATTCCACTCATGAAAAGTCAGTATCTCCAAACTGAACTACCTCATGAAGAGAATATTGATGCCAATGTTTCATTAGCTAAAAGATGCCGATATACAACAGTTGTAAGATGTGTGTCATGTATGAGGGGAAAAAAAAAGAATAATTTTCTTCTTCTAACATAAATATAGAAATTCTGATAATAAATAAAAGCCATGTCCATCGAAAATGATCATTCTCCATACATCTTTTGTATATTGTTTTGTTTGTTTTTCGAAATGCTTAAGTCATTTCATTCTAAGATAATCATTTAAACATTCAGATTTGCTAACTGTAAGTAGTACATTATGGTGAAGATTATTATCAAAATGATTTTTCTGAAAGAGAACTCCAGACATTATAATTATAGGCTATATAAGTTTTTCTACTTCACTTATAGATTCCACTGAAGATATAATCTCTTGATTATCAGGATCAGATAAATATATAGCCTTTGTATTTTGATGAGTAATTTCAATTTGTTCTTGTAGGCATCTAATTTGAAAGCCAGTCTCATCGAAATTGTAAATATTTTCATCAACCAAACTCCACTTCTTAACATAATATATAAAATCTGCAAGATGTT
>JAJDMY020000383.1:0-40156 GCA_022345705.2 Sabuloglossum arenarium
GTATTCCGCGGAGACGATATCGAAACAGTACGTTCTTTGATTGAAACACTTGACGAAGAAAGCAAGCAGATTATCTTCTTGCGCTTCACCGAGGAAAAATCAATTGAGGAAATAGCCACCCTATACGGCAAGAGTGTTAACGCGATGACCGTGCGCATTCACCGTATTGTCAAAAAGCTGCGAGGTGCTTTTGATGAAAAAGAAGCTCAACAACAATACCAACATGGAAACTAAATTATCAACACTAAAAAAACTGAAGTCACTTTCTCTTAGCCAAGAAGAGCGTGATTTGATGCGCGCTCACGCTGCACGCATTGTGATGAGCACACCAGTGTTGGTAACTGACTCATTCTTCAAGCGCGGCGTACAGCACGGATTGCGCATTGCGCTTTCTAGCATGCTCTTCGTAGTATTCATTGCAGGCAGCGTTTCAGCTGTTGCAAACAACGCGCTTCCTGGAGATCCTCTCTACTCATTCAAGATCAATGTGAATGAAGAAGTGAAAGGACTTTTCTTGAAGACTCCTGAAGAAAAAGTACTATGGCAGAAGAACCGTATTGAAAGTCGCGTAAGCGAAATTCAAACGCTTGCTCAAACTAACTCTTTGACTCAGGCTAAGCAGCAGACAGCAGAGAAAGCAATCAATAGTCATGTTGTAGCGCTTTCAGCAGACCTCACTACACTCAGTGCTCAGTCACCAAACACAGCTTTGACTGTAACTACCTCTCTTGAACAGACACTTAAGGCAAACAAGACTGCTATCCAAAACTCAGCAGACAGTACTGACGCAACAGATACCGGAAAGGCAGATGCAATCAAGACAGTTGATGCAACACTCGCAAAGGTTTCAAACCAGGAAGTACAGATTCTTGCAAAGGAAATTGATACTATCAATACAGCAGTAAACACAGTACCGAACAATGCTACCGCAGCACTTCAAGATGGTTCTACTACCACAACTACAACCTCTGGTCCTGTACTCGCTAAAAGCGCTACACCAATCAATGCATCTGTAACTACAGCAGCTACTGCTCGTACAGCATCTCCTCAAACTCCACCTGTTACTCCTTCTACCCCATAAAGGTGAGGAGTAAACAAGGCCCAATATCAAATAAAAACCACCTCGACAGTGGTTTTTATTGTGCCTATTTTTTAGTTTTCTTTGCAGGACCTAGTACTTTCGTTCCATCAGGAGTACTTAATACCGGATTATGAATTGCAGGAAGTCCCAGCAATGCGGCACTAATCACTATATGCGCCTTTGCTGCAATGACAGTCATTTCAGGCAACGCTCGAATTCCTTCTGTGGCAGTTATAGGCCATCGCCCAACATCCATTGCCTTCGTCCCATTGTTCGTTATCTGTACCGCTGCCCCATTATTCAATGTCTCAAGCGTTGCTAACGGAACCGTTACAACCGCACTGGCTGTAGAAATAAGAAACGGCTTTGAGGCAGCGGGTGCCGCATAATACGAAAGACTAACTGTATAGGTACCAGGATAATGATAGGTATAGGAAATAGGAGTGAGCGCTGTCTGCATATAGGTAGTGCCGTCACCCATATTCCAATAAAAATACCCTTGAGGGTTTTTCAGTGTTGCATCCATTTCAAATGATGCCTCGAATTCATTGCGCGCTCCTTGAAATATATTCTTCGGAGCCGTCACGGTAAGTTTTGATTTTGTTGTTACCGTTTTTGTTTTAGTAGTTGCAGTTTTTGTTGCTGCTGGAGTGCTAGTTGTTGTTTTCGGAGTAGTAGTAGTTCCGGTACTCGTAGATGGAGGAGAAACAACGACATCAGTCACGGTTGCATTGACTGCATCTGGAGTTGGAGCTGCGGTGATCCACTTCTCTCCATTCCACTGCATGCTCTTATTAGTCTCTGCATCCCCTGCAGGCCATCCTTTCGCAAAGGACAGCGTATCTATCGCTACCCCGCTCTTATCTTTCAATATCAGATCTTCGCCAGTATTTCTTAAGCCGCTGGCGCCGAATGCTCCTGCTTCATCATTGATTCCTAGTACAGCATCAGGCGCACTAGTAGTTGTTCGTTCTATAAGCAAATAGCCTTTTGCAGCTATTGATTTAGAAAGCGTGTATAAGACATCTCCTGCCTTATACAATTTCCATCCTGCAAGCGATACTGCTTCATCTCCATCGTTATATAGTTCCAGCCATTCACTGTATTGGCTTTTTTCAGTACCCATCCATGCGATTTCATTTATTTTCACTTGCGCGAGAACAAGCCTTGGCATCAGCAAGACGCCAAGAAATAACCATATTCTGTATTTCATGTGGTATTACTCTAGAATTTTACGTAGTTGTTGATAAGGGATTTCTTGTGGTTGTACAGCAACAGCTTGAGGATTTGTTTCTGGAATTGATTCTGGCTGAGGAGTTGGAGGAACAGGAGTTTCAACAACAGGAGCAGCTGACTGTATTTCTGGTTCTGTTTTCTTTTCTGTTTGAGCAGGCAATGCACCTAAAAGCGCAGCCTTGAGCAAGTCACGATTCTTTTCTGTTGGGCCACGTTCTGCCATCTTCACTGGAGGAATACTTTCTCGAAGTGTCTTTTCTCCTGAGAATGGAGTACTTGCTACCTTCTCTTCGATAATAGGCTTTGCGCTCGATCCATCGATAGATGAAAGCAATTCATTTAATGCAGGACTGATAGCGACTGGCTCTGGAGCTTTCTGAACAACAGGAGCCGGTGCAATGCTTTGCAATACAGCTGCAGGAACTGGCTTCTTCATTTCTCCTGTATCACGAGCAATCGGTCTGAATACGCGAGCTGGTGCAACATACGAAGCTGCTGGCGCTTGAGGCACTACAGGTTCTGCAGGACGCTGTATGGCAGGAGGAGTTGCCATAAAGGCTTTCTTGAACGGTGTGTGGTTCTGTGGCTGAGGTTTCTGTCCTTCTTCGCGAGGCTTTGGACTCCAATTCTTTTCTCCTTGCTGCTGCACTGGAGCAGATTGCGGTGCACGCTGCGGCTGAGCATACTGAGCACCTGGATTTTCTGGCTGGCGTCGCGGTTTTTCTGCTGCTGCAGGAGCTTCATCTTTTCCGAACCAATCCATAATATTATTCACTACCATCTCTCTGTCTTCAGCAAAATGAGCACGTGAAATTTCAATCACATCATTGCGGTAGGTAATGGCAGGACGAGGCACTGGCGGCAAAGTACGCGCAGAGAATGGTGATGACCCCATGTCATTAATAAGCAGTGACAAATAAATCTGCGCCATACCGAGGTTCACCAAGTCATTTGCACTAAATTGCGGAGAGAATACTTTCTCAAGCAATTCTCCATCCAATGGGCCAACACGGAAACTGATACTAGTACCAACGTTTCCAAATACTGCATCACGAACTGATTCTTCCATTTGCGCCACATACTGGTGCGCAATAATCAACGCAAGCTTATACTTACGAGCTTCAGAAAGAATGTTTGCAAATGATTCATTGGCAAACGACTGGAATTCATCGACATAGAAATAGAAGTTAGGGAGCTCTGCAAGACGGGCAGGACTGGCATCAGCACGACTCATCGCAGCAAGATAGATCTTGGTGATGATCATACTTCCAAGCAAACTGGTGTTTTGCTCGCCAATTCTTCCCTTTGAAAGGTTCACAATCAAAATCTTCTGATTGTCCATTGCCTCACGAATGTCAAAGCTTGATTTAGGCTGACCGATGATATTTCGAATAAGAGGGTTTGCGGTGAACTGACCAATCTTGTTCTGAATAGCGGCACCGGCTTCTTGCATGTATCGATCACCGTATTTGGCAAACTCTTCTGTCCAAAATGCTTTTACACCAGGATCAGTAACTACAGCAACAACCTTGTCACGGAATGCCTTATCAGAAAGCATTCTATTTACACCCAACAATGTCGCGTCAGGATATTCAAGCAATGCCAGAAGAATGTTGTTAAGAATGTACTCCATACGAGCACTCCAGGCATCAACCCAAATCTTCTTGAACGTACTCATAAGCCCTGAAGCAACGAAGTGTCGCTTGTCGGCACCAACATCTTCAAGCACATTGAATGAGATAGGATATTCAGTATCGAACGGCGCGAAGTAAATAACATCCTTGATGCGATGCTCAGGAATATAGTCCAGCATCTTTTCTGCAAAGCTGCCGTGTGGATCAAGTACTGCCAATCCTTCCCCACGACTGATGTCTTGGATTGCCATGTTTTCCAATAGTGTAGATTTCCCCACACCAGACTTTCCAATCACATACATGTGACGGGTACGGTCGCGACTCTTTATACCGAAGCGTGTGCGCTGGTTGCGATAGTCAGTCTCTGCAATATATGTGATGTGGTCAGGATCGTAAGGGACTGTCATGCCTTAAGTATAACAGAAACAAAAATATTTTCCCGGAGAATTATTCTTTGGTATGGATGTCATGCATCAATACTAAACAATCAGTACTCAATACTATCTGAAGAAAATCTAAGGTAAAAATAAATGTGGAAATTGCGTTCGTATGTTCTCTAAAAGAGGCATAATAACCGTTACCACATATGCTGAATCAGGGTTCTTTATATAAAAATCGTAATGGTAGTCTTCTGCAGGATAAAACTCAACAGCAGACATTACTTGCGTAGGAATCGTTATTTCTGAAGGCAATGTTGCCTGTATCTCCTCTATGGTTCGAGGAATTGCTCCAACCTCTCCCCCATTTCCAGGATCAGTCGCCTCGCCATCTGCTGCATCGTTATAAAAAATAACAGAACGATACTGCGATCCTGGCCCCATGCCAGGATGCTGAGGAAATGCTGGATCATGAATGGCATAGAATACTCTTAATATCCCAGAGGTTGAAATAAGCGTTTCGTCATACATTACCTGCACCACCTCTGCATGCCCTGTAGTACCCGTGGCAACCGCTTCATATGTCGGATTAGGAATTATCCCTCCCATATAGCCAGGAACAACCTCGCACACTCCTCGTATTTTTTTATAGACCGCCTCAGGAGCCCAGAATTCTCCGGCACCAAGGTATATTGTCTTCATAGTGCAAGTGTAGCATTAAAAAAACCTATGCATTAGTCTGCATAGGTTTGGTTTTTTCGTTCATCCTGATAAAGAAGATCTTCAATCGCTTCTTCGTTGTACAAATGAACTTTTCCTTTTTGTTGCTTCTCCCAATCAAGGTCGTGATACACGGCATTCTTGGTCTCAAGCTTGATGCCAAGATTTGTCCAATACCGAATAAGCCGACGAGGAATTGTTCCTTTCCCTTTAACCCTGTTGCGGTGTCGTGTTTTTTGACTGCGTTTAAACGGTCCAACAAAAAACTTTTGATCTTTAGCATCAGGTAGTTTGATATCGGTAACAAACAGCTTCGTATCAATACGATACTCGGAACAAGTTTTGTTCCTGCATACCAAGCTCCTATTATGGAACTCTTCATCAATAACCTCAAAGTCATTTGACTGAATGATGCTCCAAAATAATTTTGATTTACATGCCGGACAATGTGGCCAATGTTCTGCAACACTGCGATACACTCGTGCTGTATTAAACAGCCTGCTAAGAAAATCACCAGTTCTGTTCATTGGAAATGAAAAGAATGGATCATCGCTTCTAAGATCAATAATTAATACCCACATCTGATCGTCTGGACGAAATATTCCTTGAGAAAAAATATATGACGTCCAGGCAATAATCATGAAGCCATTTACTTTTGCCTGATAGCCCATTTCCATCCCTTTACTAACCTTACGGAAATACGGAATGCCTTTAGCTTTCAATAGCTCAAGATCACGAATGATTTCCTTAACAGACTTTAGTGTAAAGCCAATGTTAGAAAATCCTTTTTCTAACAACTCGGGAACATTCTTTCCTTTCACACAAGGATGTTCTTCAATACTTTTCTTTGTTTTCACGCTTCCTCCTTATTTAGGTACATTTAATATCTTTATACCATAGGAATGAAAAATGTCTATTCTGACAGCTGCTCAACAATATACTTAAAATGCTTTTCAGAAACAGGCTGCACTGACAATCTGCTTCCAGTTGCGCGAACCATCATGCCTTCTAAGTGCGGATCTTGTTTTATCTCTTCTAGAGACACTGGCTCTGCAAACTTCTTTAGAAACCCAACATCTACACAAACCCAGCGAGGATCTTCCTTCTTGCTGGTTGCGTCATAATGATCATCTTTTGCATCAAACTGGGTTGCATCAGCATGAGCAGGAGCAACGATCTTTGCGATTCCATATACGCCATTAGGTTTTGAGTTGGAATGATAAAAAAGGGCCATGTCGCCCTTTTTTATATCATCACGCATAAAATTGCGTGCTTGGTAGTTGCGCACTCCTGTCCAGGCTACGGTCTTGTCTCGTTTGAGGTCATCAATCGAATAACAATCACCTTCGCTTTTCAGAAGCCAATACCGCATATTATCCGATTGCGAGTACGTATGCCAACAGCAATACCAATGATGCAATCAATGCAACGTTCTTGGTGAAGCTAATGTATTCAGTAGCGCGGTGTGCAGGATCCTTGATAGTCCAGAAATTGTGGATCATTGTTGTAACAGGAAGCAATGCAAGAATGATCAAGCCAATGCCGATTTCAGGAGCAACCCATCCAATCAATAAAATGCCGCCAACTGCAAATAATACGCCTGAAGCAATCACTGAAGCCTTAGCAAAAGGCACGCCTTTTGAAGTTGCGTATCCTGCTAGATAGCTAGTTTTAAAGAAGTGATTGATACCACTTTGCAAGAAGTACAATCCTAGTACGAGGTGTCCGATAATAAATAATGCAACCATGAAAATATTCTATTACTAAATAATGAGCTTATTATAGCACCTTCTTTTGCACTTTCCCTAGAACTAATTGACAGACTTTACATAATTTGGTACCTTTTTAATACAAGGTAGTAAATAATAATTATGGATCAACCAGACAAATTACAACAATTAAGAAAAGGATTGCTTGAAGTAGTACTGCTCAAGATTATCAGCAAACAGAAAGTATATGTTGCTGATATTCTTACCAGACTCGCTGCAACTGAGTTCCAGACACAGGAAGGCACCTTATATCCCCTGCTCTCTCGACTGCGCCGTGAAGAACTCCTGGACTATGAATGGATCGAATCAGAATCCGGACCGCCACGAAAGTACTATTCCCTCACCGATAAAGGCAGCAAGGAAATGCATCGCCTCGAACAGTATCTTGCCCATATTACCAACAGCATTAATACACTCTAATTATATGAACAAAGTTATAACTATAAATCTCAACGGAAAAGCATATCAGCTTGAAGAAGCAGGATATGAACTGCTCCATGCGTATCTGCAAGACGTGCGAAGCAGTCTTTCAGAAAATCCTGACCAGGAAGAAATACTCAAAGACTTCGAACAGGCTATTGCAGAAAAGTGCGATAAATATATTAGCGCGCACAAGAATGTTGTCGGTACTGCTGAAGTGAAAACAATCATTGGCGAAATGGGACCAGTATCAAATGATACAGAACATGCTCATAAAGAAGCAAAAACAGAACCAGTTATCAAGCGCCTGTATCGCATCCGCGAAGGCGCATGGATTGCAGGAGTGTGTAATGGTATTGCAGTATATTTTGGAGTGGATGTGAGAATTGTTCGTCTCATCTTCATCTTCCTTGCCCTCTTCACACACGGTGGTGCAATTGGTCTCTATGTCTTAATGGCATTCTTTATCCCTGCCGCTGACACTAACGAAGAACGAGCCTTTGCAAGAGGAAAGCCATTCAACGCACAAGAATTCATGGAAGAAATGAAAGCGAAGTACGGCGAATACGCAGACGAAAAGTATTGGAGAAAGTATGAAAAATACTGGAAGAAAAAAGATCGCCAATACTATTGGAAGAATGTAGGACATGCCTGGGATACAGCAAGTCATATCAGTACGAGAATCGTTGCCTTTGTTGGAAAGCTTGCACTGCTGGGCATTGCTATCATATACAGCATCTCAGTATGGTCTATCATTATCCACGGCACTATATTCAACCAAGTATTTTTTGTTGGAGTATCTCCTGCTCTGCTCATTATCTTTGCAACAGCAGTTGCACACATAATTTCATGGCCAATCAATCTATTGGTGAATGAAGCATATGCACATGCATATAGTACTCCTCGATTAACGCGTCCCTATAAAAGAATCAGCGGCTTTATCCTCTGGGTTATTGCAATAGGGTTTGTAACAACCATCATTTCCCTTTCTGCTCCGCATAGCAATAAGACCTATACTCCGTATGGTGTTAGTTTCTGGGCAAACCATCACTACATCTGTATTGGCGGCAACTACTATTGCGACCCTGCTGCAGCAAATGACAGTCAAGACAAAGCAGCAGCAATAGAAACAGTTCGTGCACTAGGACACAACCTGCAACAGATTTCACTTCTTGCTCCAGCTAGTGTTTTGAAGCCTGACATGGAGCGATTGTATGGGCCATATCTGACTCCAGAACTTCTGGCACAATGGCAGAACAATCCTTCACAAGCCCTTGGAAGACTGACCTCCAATCCTCATCCTGACCACATAACTATTATCGACGCAACAAAGAATGATAACGGCACCTATACGGTGAATGGCGATATTGTAGAAATCACCAGCAATCCCGAAGACGGTATTACCGACATAAATCCAGTATCATTTACGCTCGTTAAAATTAATAACAAGTGGCTCATTAGCGCAATATAGAAATAATAAAAAGCCCCTCGTTGAGGGGCTTTTTATGTGCATGCTTAGTGTCCAGCAGCAGTCTTCAATGCATCATACTGTGCACAATCAACCATAGGGATTGAGAGTGAGTATGATACCTTTGACTTGTCCTTGTAGCTGTATGTTCCATCAGCATTCTGTACTGTCTCTCCGTATCCGATCTGAGCCTGAGTATTATCCAAACGAATCAACTGTTCGTTGATATTATTCATGCCTTCAGCTGAGTTGCTGTATTGACCATCGAATACTGCAACACCGTTATCGTTAGTTGCGGTACCAGTGAGAGTTCCCTTCATGCCATCCTTTTCAGAAAGGTATGTGCCGAGCTCTCCAGTGATATCCTGTCCTCCGTTTGAAGAAGTAAGCTTCAGGTATGCAACGTCGTTATACTTTGAGCCTGTAACTGGCTTGTTCAATACGTAACACAATGAAGTAGGAGTTGAAGTGTCAGCAGTAGTTGCTGGAGCAGGTGCTGCCTGCTGCTTTTTCGCCATAATAAAGATTGCAACAAAAGCGACAATTGCAATTCCTGTAATAATAAGTGAAATTGGTTTAATGTTATTTTTTTCGTTTTCCATTGATATAGTATACCCCAAAGAAAAAGGAATAGCAGTACCTATTCCTTTTTCATGTATTAATAAGAATAATTACTTCTTCTTATCTTTTTTTGGTTTCTTTGCCTCTTTCTGAGAGCGAACGCCTTTGGCCATATTGCACGTTTATATTATTAATAACCCTTATAGTATAGCAACTATTTGTATACAGATGAAGTGTATTTGTTGCTTGCATCCCACATCAGCCAAGATTTCAATCCAACATCATTTGTTGCGGTGATCTGTGCCTGCACCATGTCTGCGGTATAGATTGCACCAAGGTTGAAATCCTGGAGCCATGGTCGAATCTTCTCTTTAGGAATATTGATTGCAGCAAGCTTTCCGATACCGTCAGTTAATGCTTTGTGAATAATATCGTATGGATGCTCTGCTGGCTTCTTGAAGCCATAGCTGCCATCAGCAAAGTGCGATGGATAAATCATTGGACAGACATAGTCGACATGCGGAGCAATCAATTCAATCTTCTGTCCAATTCCCATATCATCTTCTGCTGACACAGTTAGCCCGAAGATATCTGCTGAAAGCGGAATATGATCTTTTTGTCGAAGGGTGGTATCAAGATCGGCAAAGAAGTCAGCGATGATATCTTCTTTCGGCTTGGTGAACGTTGAACTGTCGATATTCTTGAGCGCTCCGTCTGTTGGGAAGCGGACATAATCGACATTGATCTCATCAAATCCTTGCGCATAGGCGTCTTCTGAAATGCTTTCAATGTATCGCCACACATTTGGATTGTCTGCACGAAGCCAGGTTAAGCCCTTGCTATCCTTCCACGGCTTTCCTGTTGTTGTGTCCTGCAATGCATCTTCTGGATGCACTGTTGGCCAATATGGATCCTGGAATACTGCAACACGACCGATGACATAGATATGTCTGTCATGCAGGGATTTTATAAGCGTATCAAGATGCGCAATGCGTTTTGTTCCAACCCCGCTCGAGGCGAGCTCTGGATCAAGAGGCATGTATGACAGTCTTCCTGTTGCATCTTTGATATCAATAACAACTGCATTGAGTTTGCCGCCATCTAATAGCGTATTGATATGCGCCATACTTGAAGGAGTGCCTGCACTCCATCCTGAAATGTAGATAGCATTCACCTGGCTTGGAGTATCGATGTGCGTCACAGCAGGAGCCTGAACAATAGGAGCAGCTGCCGGAGTTTCTGGTTCGTTATGTACAACTACAGTATTTAATACTTCTGGTGTTGTATTGGTTCCTCCATAGACGTGCCATGCATAGCCGCCAACAACTAAAATAGCAATAATAAAAATAATTATTCTTGTATTATTGCCGCTTTGTTGTTCCATGTATGGGAGAAGTATACAACCAAGAATATATTTTATCCTAGCGGTTTAAGCGAGTGATGGTTAATTGCAATATTGTGGCGAATGATACCCAGAGCAAGTATGGGATATTAATGAACGATACCCAATGCATGTACGGATACACTGCAACAATCCCCCATATCAATGTTGCTAAGACTAATACAATATCAACAGAGGCAAGCACATAGTGCTTCAAGCCAAACTGTATAGGCGTATACAAAATATTGAATGCTAAGTTCATTAGAAATGGTGCCAAGATAAACAATGGAATCATTCCTTGAATGCCTTTTAATACAACTGCACCAAATGAGATTGCAATGAGAATATATAAAACTGTCCATACTGGAGCAAACACTTTTGCAGGAGGTGCCCATCGAGGACGCTTTAGCTCGTGTTCATAATATGTTGAGTTTTGCATACGTAAAGTATACTCCTAAAAAAATAAAAACACCCTAGTGGATGTTTTTATATGTGCATAATTATTCCTCTTCTGCTTCAGCAGCGGCACGAGCAGCAGCAACTTCATTCGCAATGCGTTCCAAGTTATCAGCCGGATCAGCATAGTCTGTGCCATCAGGAATATATTCAATTGCCTTGGTAAGCATTTGTTCAGCATTTTGATAGTCTTGCAGCTGTGCAAACAACACTCCCATCGCATTCAATATATATGAAGCGGTGATATTCTTTTTCAAGAATACAGTGAGGTGCGCCAACAGTGTTGGAGCGATCTTTTTAAGCTCTTCAAGGTCGGTAATGTGAGATTCCTGCTGCTTAGCATACATTCCCCCTTCATCAATAAGAACATCAAAAGCCTTGCTGTATTGTTCCAGTGCCTCTTCTATTTTCCCCTTATCCTGCAAGGCCTGAGCCTGATGCACCATATCTTCTACACTATTCATGACAAGCATTCTATCGCATTATGCTATACTCGCCAAATCATGAAAACTCCAGCCCCAAAAGACCAAAGCACCCTAAAACCAGGACTTGAACGCCTTGAGCGTGCTATTGCCCATCAAGGGCTTGCTTCTCGACGCGAAGCCAAGGCACTGATTGTTGAAGGAGCGGTACAAGTAAATGGAAAGACGGTGAAAGAGCCAGGCTTTGGTATTGATTTGAATAAAGACAAGATCGTCATTCAGAATGGCAGCCAAGCAGGCAAAGAATCAATTCTTGTATACAAGCCACGCGGAATCGAAACAAACAAGACAACAAAGACTGCAAAAGACTTGCATGATTATTTTCCTAAGTTCGCACACCTTGCACCAATCGGAAGACTTGATAAGGACTATGAAGGATTGATCATTTTGTCCAATGACGGAACACTTGCAAAAGCACTCACTCAAGAGAACTCAAGTGTAAGCAAGACCTATGTTGTTACTGTTCGAGAAAACATCACTGACTCCATGATCATAAAAATGTCTACTGGTATCATGATCGACAAGATCAAGACAAAGCCAGCGCAAGTGAAGCGACTCTCAAGAACACAATTCTCTATCGTTCTTCATGAAGGACGAAAGCACCAGATTCGCCGCATGGCAGATGCGTGTCGATTAACTGTTGAAGAACTAAAGCGTACCGATATCGGCTTTCTCAACGTTGGAGGAATGAAAGCTGGAGACACCAGACAGCTTAGTGCAAACGACATACTGAAATTAAAAAAATAGAGCAATGCTCTATTTTTTATTTCCCTATCTCAGCAAGTATTTCTGCGACTCCTGTTTTCTCTTCTGCCGAGAAAGGAATAACTAGTTGTCCGTGCAGTGTTTCTTTTATTTTCTGAAGCACTGTTTGTCTTGTAGACTTTTTGATCTTGTCGATCTTGTTTGCAAGAATCACCACATCCTTTCCTGACTCAAGCAATGCATCGAGCATTTCAAGATCAGCATCAGTTGGTCCAACATATGCATCAATGATCAATACCACCTTTTTCTGCATAATCATCGGGTTAAACAGGTAACTGCGAATCACCTCTTCGATTTCAGCACGGCCAGTTTTCGAAACCTTGGCATAGCCATATCCTGGAAGGTCAATGAGATAGAATTTGTTGTTAATCAAAAAGACATTGATCTGGCGAGTACGCCCAGGAAAAGAACTAGTCTTGGCTAATCCTTTTACTTTGGTAAGGGTGTTGATAGTACTCGACTTCCCTACATTAGAGCGCCCAATAAAGGCCACCTGCGGAAATTGCAGGTCTGCAACCTCGTTTCCATCAGTCACCCCTTTGATAAATTGTGCGGAGTTTATGTTCATGACTGCATACTAGCAGAAAACTACTAAAAGGGCGATATTGTTTAAATCTTCTTTAAGAGAACCTTTGGAGCTCTTTGAATTGTTCTTATAAGTACCTCAAAAGCTTTTTCAACGTCTTTTACCTCACAAGATATTTCATCCCTGGATTTTGAAAAATGAATTGTATTTCTAATTTCATTTATTTCAAAAATATCCTTCATAGTCTCTTCTTTTATAAAGTTCTTTTCCTTGAAATATTTAACCAATTCAAACAACCCAATTTGATGATCTGTCTTTTTTGAACTCTTCTGAACCGCAATAACAGTTTTTCCATCATTATTTTCATATACGTAATGCTCTGGCAAGGTATGAACAAATTTATATTCAAAGAAACTAATTTCATCTTTTCTTGTCTTAAAGAGATAGAGCAATATTGCCTCAATTATAGAAACAATATATGTAACTATTACTCGATATGTTTCTTCTCTAAACAAGATAGTCTCCTCTTCTTTTTTTGTTTTTTCAAACAACAGATATACATAATCAAGAGAATCTTTAATTGTTTTTTGGAGTGACTTGTCTTTAATAAATTCTAGGACATCCATTGTCTTATTATTTATTAAACTTTTTTATGCACCATTTTTAATAATTTTGAAAGAGAAGGGAGCCCAGACTTTTTAAGAGATGCGTGAAGCTTAGCATCAGAACTGTAGCCTAAATCAACACCATATTTCTTTTCTATGGTTTTTACCAACGTATTTAGCGGTTTTTGTTTAATAGACTTTGTCATTAGCATAATTTTAACATATTAGTTAGCTATTAATAACTCCAAATAATACTTCGTCTCCTTCAAATAAAGGACTATATGATTTTGTTGGATAGCCATTTACATGGAAATGCAATTTCCCTAGAGGGTATTTTTCTTCTATTTCTGAAAACTGCAAAAGGACACATTCTAGGAGCCAAATAAATCTTGAATTACTACTTAATTGAACTTGATGTTCTTTTGTTCCTGTTATGGATTGTAACGTTTCATCATACTGCACAGTAATGGTAATTCCTTCTAGCATTGTTGTAATGTAATTAACTCATAATAAATACTATAAGAATATACACCTCAGATACTCAAGAAAATCTCTGCAATTCTTAAGTATTTAATAAAGACTGTTTCCAGGCAGCAAAGAGTATCTTGAAATTGCTCTTGTGTCGCAGTTCTAAATGATACTTCTTATACTGAGGAGATTGCTGTGCAACTAAATCCCAAAACCTTTGAGAATGGTTGAACTCTTTTAGATGGCATAACTCATGAATGATGAGATAGTCTTGTGCTTCAGGCTCAAGAAAAAGAATACGGTAACTGAAGTTCAGATTCCCTTTACTTGAACAGCTCCCCCAACGCGTCTTTTGGTTTCTAATAGAAACACGATGATAGGTGAAATTATAATATCGATTGAAATGCTCTAATCGATCATTAACAAGAGCACGAGCCTGCTCTTTGTATTTGTTGTACATGACATTCTTTAACATGCTCTATTTATTGTTCTTTGCATTCATCACCGCTCTCGCCAATCGCAACATATCGAACGTATATTTCCCATCTAGATGATTATATACAGGAGAAAGCAATGTTGTGTCACACGCATTGAATGCAACAGTTATTGTCGGCAAAGCCTTTTGTAGTTTCGCATCCACAAAATGAGCAATGTCGTCATACTTTATTTTCTTCAAGATAATAAGCTTTTCAACATGATCGAGTACTGTTGTAACAACAAGTTTGCGTGCTTTTGCAATTTCAGCCAATGTTTTCTTTTCCAAGATCAATTCTCTCGTTACATCCAATGTATCTTTCTTTTCAATCTTTGCGGCACCCTTTTCTTTTTTCTCTAATGTTCCGCCAGCAGCAAGAATAAAGTTCTTGTGCATTGCTTCAAGATCTTCTGTTTCTAAGTTAGCAAATGCTCCCTGAGCTGAATCAGACTGATCTCGAAAGATTCGATCTTCTTCTAAGATGCGAGGGTGCACTTGAAATGTCTGAGTATTCCAGCCAGCTAAATACAAGCCACTCAATGTTCGAACACGAGACAAAGCAACATAACCTTGTCCGTATTCAAATACCTGACGAAGATCCATCATGGCACTATCAAGCGATAGCCCCTGACTTTTATGAATGGTAATTGCCCAGGCAAGGCGCAATGGGATCTGACTAATGGAAGCCTTCACCTTTCCATCTTCTTCGATACTCCAATCCATCGGTTCAATCGTTATCTCTTCACGATCCTTCGTTTGAATAATTGGATACTTTGTTCCAGGCTCAAATCGCATCACAATGCCAGTTGTTCCATTCACAAACCCTTTCTGTGCATTGTTCTTTGTACACATAACAGCTGCTCCAATTTTCAATTCTAACTTCTCAGGAGAAAGACATCCTTTCTTCAAGCTTGCAATCAAAGACTCAGATCCTTTGCCGTACATAGTGTATGTATTAGTCGGACCTTCAATTGCATTCAGCGCAGCATTGTTAATAGTATCCACATCAGCATTATGTGCATAAAGGCGAGTCATATTCTCAGTATGTTCGAATGAATCATCATCGCTAATCACTCGCTGCTCCAAATGAATCATATGTTCATCCATTCGTTCGTTGCGGCGAATTGCTGAGAGCAATGCAAGAAATGCATCATCGCTTTGACGGTGTTGCTCAGTTAGATAACAAACAAGCGGTTTCATGTCTTTCCATACTCGTGCTTGAAATGCGAATGGAACGCTTTCTCCTCTTGAAATTGGAGGAAGCTGAAAGAAGTCTCCGACAAGAATAACTTGTATTCCACCGAATGGTTCAGCTGATTGCTTGATTGTTTTGCACACTGCATCAACAATATCAAGCGTGTACCCATCAATCATCGATACTTCATCAATAATCAACACTTTTGTTTTCTGAATGCGGCGAACTAAGTATTCAGTTGTTGCCAACTTATCAAGATCATACGGAGACAATGTCTTGCGAATACCAATCCCGCTCCATGAGTGGATGGTCTGTCCGTGGATATGCGTAGCAGCAATGCCTGTTGAAGCAGTGATGGCAGGTTCTATGTTGTGTGAACGCAGGAAATCAACATACGCATTAATGGTATAGGTTTTTCCTGCCCCAGGTTCTCCTGTAAGGAAAACATTGGCCCCGGTCTTTAATATCGTTAGTGCTTGGTTTTGGGTCATTAGGTCTTGATTGTATCATTTGCTGGATTTTTTGCTGAATACTAAGAAAAGCAATACTCCAATAGCTAAAATACCTATAATTATCATACCTGTCTTCCCTACTACTCCAGCAGCAGCCGTACTGCTTGCTAGGTTTTTTATAGAGAATTCCGGGTCGCTCATTTCAGTGCCCTCATCTGCTGCAGGTGTTGTCATGTAGGATTTAGTCATAATAAATGGCTTAGGGTCATCACCTAGGACAGTATCATCACTAGTGCTTTCATCATTTTGTTGAACATCCTCTACAACAGCTTCTTTTTCATCTGCATCTGAGACATCATCTTTCTTGTCTGGGTCTGCTGTGGTAGCTGCAGTAGCAGTACTACTTGTTGTTGAAGTAGTACTGCTAGTTGTCACCGGTACTACGCTTCCTCCTCCACCACCAGAACTCGCAACTGGAGCAGTAACTTTTAACTGCTTAATCTCTTCTGTATTTCCTGCCTTATCAATCGAAACAAAATAGACAGTACTATCAACTGTTGCAGCAAATGGTTTTGTATATACATTCCAAACAACATTGTCAGTTGAGTATTTAGTATTCAATACTCCAGACACCGCATCAGTTGCAACAAGTGTAACAGTAGTGCCGTCAAATACTGCGGTAGTAACCGGAGCAACACTATCATCTGCCTCTTTTTCATCAAGTGAAGCAGCAGGAGTAATCGTTCGATCAACAACTTCATCTTCTGTATCGTCAAATGCAATAACAGGATCAACAACATTCGGACCAAGTGTTATTGTTCCCACACTTTTATCATTCACCAACGGCACGGCATTGTAATACGCCTGATGCGTAACCGTATCGTTTCCATCAGTGTGACTTACATACATATCGGCAATGCCTGGAGATTCTGCTTTGGTAATTATCTTATATGTCGGACCGCTTGGTAGAAATACAGTCTTTTCATTATCAATCACATCATACTGAACATTAGGAATGCCATACTCAATACCATCTGGAGTAAGACCGGTATGTCTTCCTTGTTGGTCGTATATATCCAATGACACAGGACTATGCACCTCCACCACATCTCCTGCAAGATTGCAGCTTGATACGTTGTCCGAAATTCCCGCAACAGCCTTTCCTTGCAAGATTGCCAGAATCGCATTCTGTACCGCAGGCAATGACGGCATGGTTCCATGCGAACCAGAAGGAACATAATAGTTAACTGCACCATTGCCAGCATTGGCACTATTCATCGGCACCACGCCGTCTCCTGCAGCATACTGCAGCCGATGTTCTGGTATCAGCTTGAACCCAGTCAAGGTCAATGATTGTTCTTTTGTTAGAGTAAAACCCGATATTGTTTTCGTCGCCCCGCAACCAGCAAAGTCATATGCATGTATTTTTGAGACATCAAGATTGTCAGTCTTGTCATGCAACTTCTCTGCAAATGGAAACATTTTTTCATTTCTTCCATCTTTTGTCATAACTGTTTCTGATGCATCTACATTCAACAACGGAGATGCCTGACTTCTATCGTCAATATATGGACCGAGAATGTCGATATATTTCTTGCTTGGCAGCAGTTCATATACTGCTGGCATATTCTGAGAAATAAGTTTTGATCGAGCCTCGTTTAATACAGGTATCTGCAATTCAGGATTTAATGAATATCGAAACCCCATATCGTCGCCATACATCAATGTCTTGAATGTTTTCGGCGCACCAAGATGCGGCACTGCAATATAGAAGAGGTGGTCAATAGGAGCAGTAGGATTTTCTGCAATATAGTCTTTAACCAATAACCCTCCCATACTATGCGCAATAACATCAACTTTTGTCTTTCCGCTCTTCTGCAATACAGCTGCAATCTTGTCTTTGAGCAATGCCTGATTTGCAGTATTGCTCAAGCGCCAGTCGTACGGAAGAACAAACAAATCAGCACCTTCAACATATCCTTTACTCTTAAAAGTATTAATAAGCCCATTAAATATATCAACAGTTGCTGCTGAGCGAATAATATCTCCAACAACAACTGGTCGCACAGTACTCGGAGTTCCTGCCTGCAATAACTTCAGGTCATCCAAATAACTGTCAGTTGGACTCAACGCGAGCTTTGTAAGATTCAACCACAACTCACTTTTGTCACCATAGTCTTTAGTTACTGTTGAGCCAGTTATTCCAGGAACAATAATGATTGGGTTATGTTCAGTACTAGTTTCTGTAGGAGGAGTAACAACAGGGGGTGTAGTAGTACCGTCATCGGTACCATCTGGAACAGTCTTCATGCCAAGCCACGGCTTGAAGACTACATTCTTCACCAGTGTATCGACAACAATAGAATCTCCATCTCCTCCAGGATTAATCTTAAATGTTGGACCAAGATCGCTTCCCCATCCATTGTTTTTAATAATGGCATTGGGCATATTTTCAAGCGATACACCGACCTTGTTGCCGTAGAAATAGTTTTGAGAAATATCTTTAATATCCCCATCTTCAATTTTCACCGCAATCTTTGTTTTGGTAATATCGTTGTTCTTCATGGTCACGTGTGTCTGGTTTCCCATATCAACAGCAGTACCATCAATATCCTTGAATGTTGAATCATTAATTTTCAATGTGGCACCAAGTGCCTTGATCCCTCCACAAAGATTGTGAAAATTCGTATAGCGTATTGTTCCAACGGAATCCCTATGGTAATCAAACAATGGCATGTGCAATGGACATGTATTGTCTCCATAGACTGTGATCGGTGAAAGTTCGGTACCATTCAACGCAAGCGTTCCATCAACTGGCACCGTAAAGCCATCTTGAAAAAAGATGGTGACTCCAGGCCCGAAGGTAAGCGTTCCTCTTGGCGCAACACCAATACCGAACATGTAATAGGCGCCGTCTTTTGAAGCAAGACGCAAATCAGTATCTTGCAATACATATCCTCCATAATTCCATCCCTTAAACCCTTTCCCAGTAAATGTTGTATTGGTATGAGTAAAGGTACCGTAGGTTGAAATCTGACCAGGGAATGCAGTATCCACAAAAGTACTATCTTTAAGCGTTACATCACCCCAGTTGTTAACAATACCAGTCAGACAATTGGTAAATGTCACATGGCTTGCCTTCACTGTCACATGTTCCTGAGCGGTTATTCCCTGCGATGCATCACTGATATCAGTATATGAAAATTCTCCACTAGAATTATCCATAAACAAGAAACCTGAATACTTTTCATTATCTGGAACAGCCACTACGCCCATCTTAATTTCAAGTGGCGCTATTTCTGGAGTACTAACCTGAGGGGTACTTGTTTCAGGAACAAGAGGAGCAATATCGAGTGGTGTAACTTCTGGAGTTTCCATAGCTGAAACAGTTTCTGTGGTAACCATTCTCTCTAGGTTCCCTTTTTCTATCCCCGCGCTAATAACCACATGCTTTTTTGTAGTACCGCTAACAATCAACTTTCCATACACAATGATACGCGCATTAGGTGCAACCGTAACATGTGTTCCTGCAGGAATGGTTAACGTACCAGTCGACGTAATAGTAATATCATTTGGAATATTGTATTCAATATCTGGATCAAACGTAATGTCTCGCGAAACATTTCCTGGAAATGAAGCTGCATGAGCAGTAGGTACAAAGAAGAAGCTAATAAAAAATATACTAATAAATAAAAATACCTTGGGAATTAATTTAATCATTCCCTAGGTATAGCAATTGGACACTCAAGCAAAACTCGAGATTCTATAAAGTTTTTCTTAAGAAACTATCGTGCGAAATAACGGAGTATCCAAGGAGAGACAGGCAGCCCTGGCAATACAGGAAATGGAAATGCTTCTTGCACATGTATGCGTTGTACTGGCGCAGTCGCAACCGCACTCGTTCTGAAAACACTAAAGCTCATTCCGTCGCTCGCAATAGCAGAAGGCACAGCTAATGCTGTATCAGTTCCTTGATCAAGCAGATTGATTGTTTGAGGATTCAGCTGACTCAACGTCATTCGCTGTCCATTCATAATGGCAGTAGCGCCAGTAAATTGCACAGGATCAAAACCTGAGAGTTCTGTAAGCTTTCCATTTAGCTGTGGAAGTTCTTGTATCCATTCCGCAGAACCGTGCAATGAATGATATGTAACAGCTTTAGCAAATTGTTGATCGGTAGTATTGTTTGTAATAATAATATTCCATGTATCAGGAGCAATTTCAAGAATTGCCACACTGATAGAGTCTCCTGGATGTACAGTGAGATCAATAGGAGTAGCGTTCTCGGGAAGCAATTCATACCATGCCTGATATGTTATTCCTTTACTGTCAGCAATCGCATAGACTCCAGCCTGGATCAAATCGTTTGATGCTCTTCCTCCAATGCCAACCCAGGTTGCATTAGAAACCTGCGAAGTTGAATACTCAACCTTTGGCACAGTCCATGTTCCACTCACTGCAGTATAGACGCCTCCTTGGGCTACATACCCTCCCCAGTTAGTAGAAGTATCGTTATTATCCGCTGCAAAAGCCGTAGATGCCCCAAGGACAACTATCAAAAATATAGCAGCTATAGCTACTCTCACACTCTTTTTCATACCTATATATACGTATAAAAGCTTTAATTTGTTGCATTTAGCCAACAATTGCTGCAATACGTTGTAACGTATACTCCTTTCCGAGTATAGATGCAAGCTCGAACGGATCAGGAGATTTCTCCTTTCCCGACAGAGACACGCGAAGCGGCCAGAGCACATCCCCCTTTCCTTCCTGTTCTGCATAGGGCATAAGTGTCTCTTTGAGACTGTCATGACTCCATTCCTGCACTGTTTCTAGCAATGCATACACCTCCTTGAGATATCCTTTGGTCTTTGCCAATCCTTCTGGATCTTCTTTGAGTGTTTTCCAAACAATCATCTTTTCATCAACACTTGGCTGCGTGAAAAAGTATCCGAAGTCAGCATCAAAGATCTCTGTAATGTCAGAAAACTTTTCAATGCGATCGCGAAGCAATTGTTCAATTTTCTTGAGCATTGTTTCATCAAGACCTTCAGGCAAGAATGGCTTTGCATGCTGCCAAAATGTTTCAGAATCCAATTGCTTGATATGTTCTCGATTCACCCACGCCAATTTCTCTTCACTAAATGCTGCTCCTCCTTTTTGAATGCGTTCGATAGTAAATGCTTCGATAAGCTGATCCATAGAAAAGATTTCTTGGTCAGTGCCAGGATTCCATCCGATAAGGGCAAGATAGTTAATCATTGCTTCAGGCAAAAAACCTTCAGTCTTGTATTCCAAGATATCTTTTGCACCATCACGCTTCCCTAGTTTCTTGGTGCGGTCATCGCGCAAGATTGGAGGAAGAGTAACAAATCGCGGACGTTCGATTTCCAATGCATCATACAAACTCAAAAACTTCGGTGTACTTGAAACGAATTCGTCCGCTCGCATGATGTGCGTCACCTTCATATAATAGTCATCAATGATGTGTGCGAAGTTGTATGTTGGATAGCCATCAGCCTTGATGATAATAAAGTCATCAAGCGCTTCTTCTCCGGCACTGAGTGGTCCCCGCACTTCATCAATCCATTCATAGCGCTTTATTTCAGGCACCTTGAAGCGAAGCGGCGTTGTACCATCCCATGTTCCAAATGTTTCTGGACGATGATTGCGGAAAAGAAATGGGCGCTTTTCTTCTTGAGCAAGCGCACGAAATCCTTCAACTTCTTCTTGAGTATAGGGATCAGGATAGGCATGACCTTTTGCGATGAGTTTGTGCGCCCATTCAATATACGTATCTAATCGCTGAGACTGGATCACTGGTCCAAACGGACTTTCAGTATCAGGACCAATATCCCAATTGATACCAAGCCATTTCAATGACTTTTGAATATGTTCGATAGAACCTTCAACTTCTCGTTCCTTGTCAGTATCTTCAATGCGAAGAATAAATGTTCCTTCATTCTTTCGAGCGTATAAAAAAGCAAATAGCGCAGTACGAATACCGCCAATATGCATGAAGCCAGTCGGACTAGGCGCAAAACGAGTAACTATCTTTTTAGTGTCTTCCATAGTTCTATACTACCAAGTTTCCTTACTTTCCTCTACTCCATTCGTATAGCACCACAGATGCAGCAACAGAGGCATTTAATGACTCACACTTAGGATCCATAGGGATAGTGAGTTTGATATCGCAAAGCTCTAATGTCTTCTCTCGAATACCGACTGACTCGTTGCCAACAATGATCAACGTTGGGGAATCAAATTCTGCATTCTTAAGCACAGTGTCTCCATCCATAACAAGACCATAGCTCCACATACGCTTGTCCTTCAACAACCGTACTGTCTGATTTACGTTCCCGATCTTCACAATAGGAATACGAAATGCCATACCAGCTGAAGTTTTGATAACTGTACCGGTGATTGGAGATTGATTGTGTTCAGGCATCAGAATTGCATGCGCGCCAAAGGCAGCAGCCGAACGAATGATTGCACCAACATTGTGTGGATCATGCAACTCATCAAGCAAGACAAAGCAAGGATTCTCAACTGTATCAAACAGCTTCAATGCATCATCAAATGAGGTGTACATTTTATCAGGATTAATTACCGCAATCACTCCCTGGTGTACTGCATCATTCCCCACTGCTTGTCCTGGGTTCTGCTTCATGGGAGTAAAGCCAAGTTTGTGCTCTGTTAAGAGTCCAGTTAATTCCTTGTCTCCTTCTGCATTAGTATCAAGAAAGACCTTCTGGATAGAGGCAGGCTTTGCAAGCAATGCTTCGCGCAATGCATGTTTGCCATATAAATAGATTTTGTCGTCGGGCTTAGATTTCATTACCTGCATACTACAACACAAAGAGGATTTCGTAAATAAAAAAGCCCCAACTCGAGGAGTTGAGGGCTTTTATTGTGCTGCTTAAGCAGCGATTTCTTCTGATTGCTCAGAAGCCAGTATTGGCTCTTTTTCAAAAGAGACAACATACATTGGGATTTCTGTAGCATGAAGACCGTTATGTGCTGGCAACTTTGCAGCTACTGCGCCAAAACGATTTGCTGCTGCATCAAGCACTGCTTGTACAACAACATCACTGGCAATAGTTGCACCATTTACAACCATCTCATCCTTAAGCTGCGCGTATGCAGCTTCGGTGATTTGGGTTAGCAAATCCTTTTGCACTGTACGATGCACAACATAGGCGCAAGTACCATCCTTTGCAGTTGGCATAACACCAGTGTTGTAATCATCGACAAACAATACGAATGAAGCATCATGAGGATGTTCAAAAGAAACAGGTTCATACCCTTCAGATACGATTTCACTCGCATGAGTTTTCAAAAAGTCAGCTGATTTTTTTGAGATATGTCCCTGGCCTTCAAGAGTACCGACACAATATCCGCACCCTTCAACAGGAGACACGATACCATCATGTCCTTTTCCAGTATGGAATGTTGGAGCACCGACAATACCGTGAGCGGTTAAGTAAATAGTTTCAAGCTGTATATCAGTTAACGAAAGAACAGATTCAAACCCACTGATAACATCTGTGATTAAACCAAGTCCTGCGCCTGGTACGGCGTAGTTGGCAAGAGGTACATCTTTCTCGCTGTAGCGATCATCGATGCAGCGAAGAGTAATTTCCTTTGAAGGAATTAGATACATTTGTTCTTGTGTAAAATCTTGGATATTCATATAGTTAAAATTGGGTTTATCCTTCTCACACCATGTGACAAGGAATGACAGTATATACCTCCATCAATAGATTGCAATGCCAAAGATTGATGGTATAGTGCAGAAAGATATAAACAAATGAATATGGGAAAGACAAGAACTAAAGCAATGGCACAGGTCTTCCTAAAAGGAAGAGTGGATAAGACCAAGCAAGCTAAAGAATGGGTTCATAAGAACCAATTTCAAACGTCGCGATTCATCAAAAAGAGCGCGTAACAAAAAAGCCGGACCATGTCCGGCTTTTTCTATTAATCCATGAAGACGGTGTAGACGAACTTCTCGCCTTTTGATCCGGTGAGGGTCAGCGTACTGCCATCTTGTGTTAGTGTTGCTCCTGTTCCTATCATTGAAGCAAAGGTGCTTTCCATGGTCATCAATCCTGCAGGTGATTCACAATACATCAACGTACCAACAGTATTTGCTTTCAATACGCTGTTCAACAGAGTGAAGTTTCCTCCTAGCCCGTTACAGAACTTTGCACTGATGCTGCCGTCATGGAATGAGAGCAAGTACTTAGAGTCTGCTGTTGTTGGGGTGCCATTGAATGAAGTTAAGCGGAATGTTGAACCATTAATGTTTACCGCAGGAGTTACTGGAACTGGATCAGTAGCCTTCACGCGCTTGGTGAAGATCATAGTACCAGTATCTTTAATCAAATTAATGTGCAATTCATTGCCGCTAATAGTGTATGAAGTTACGCGACCAAGTTCTTTTGTATATTCAGATTCAAGTGTTCCACCAGTACAAGCCTTCTCTGTTGCTGCTACAGGCCCAATACTCAATACTTCGTCATCAACGATATACTTCCCTTTCAGGCTGTTACAATCTGTTGTACTAGAAAATGATAGATCAGTTCCAAAGGTAGCAACGAATGCACCAGCAGTTGGAACAACTGCTGCGCCAGTACCGGTAGTTGGGTTTTTGGTGCCAGTAATAAAGATAGTTTTATTCCAAGCCCACTCTGTTCCTAGAATAGGATTTTTAGTTGCAGGCTTAGTTGCATCAGGAGGAGTAGTTACAGGAGCATCATGCGTATTTGTTCCGATAATATCTGCAGGAACAGATTCAGAGTGATGTGTTTTATACACTATGCCATACGCAAGTGCCGCTACAATTAAAATACCTAGGGGCCACGATGTTGTTTTTGTCATATAAATTATGTTACGTGTAATACCTTAATGGTACCACGCAATGCCCTAATTATTTCCTAAACCGAAAGCATTCTGGGGAATGGTCATTCACCATCCCAACGGCCTGCATGAAGGCAAAACAGATTGTTGCACCCACAAACTTGAACCCTTGCTTCTTCATCGTCTTGCTCATCACTTCGCTTATAGCAATCGCCTCGTCTCTTCGAGAATATGGAATAACCTTGTTATCAACAAACTTCCAGATATATGCATCAAAGCTTCCATATTCTTTCTGTATCGCAAGAAATGCTTTTGCATTTTCAATAACCGCTTGTATCTTCAAGCGATTGCGAATGATGCCTTCATTCTGCATAAGCTGCTCTTTCTTTGCATCAGTGTATTTGATGATTTTCTTTGCTTCAAAGTTATCAAATGCCTTGCGATATGATTCACGTTTTTTCAATACTGTTAACCAGCTTAATCCTGCTTGAGCACCTTCAAGGTTGAGCATTTCAAAAAGCATACGATCGTCATGTTCAGGAGTGCCCCATTCACTATCATGATATGGAATAAAGAGTTCATGGGTTTCAGACCAAGGACAGCGTGTTTTCATGCCTTTATTCTACACTATGCAAAATAAAAGCCCTGCACGTATGCAGGGCTTGAGTTATGCCGCTTCTGAATATACCTTTTGCAAGTTTACCAATATAGCCTCTTGAGTTTCCCCAAAATCATATATTCCTTTTACCGCCATCAGCCTTCTCTTCAGCAATTCATTATTAAATGAATCTGTGCTTCGGAATAAATCGAGCAAGGCACATTGATATGCAGTGCTTTTAGGAATGAGTGATTTCAGTTCGGTTAAATAAGAAACATATCGTTCTCCATTCACTCGGTCATGCATGCGATATTCGCCGGTGGTAAAAGCCTCGGTCGCCTTCTTCCTATTGAAGCCTGAGTAGGCTTGCAATAAAATATTTAGTGCGATTTTTGTCTTCTTGTAAACCTCTTCGAGATATACATACTCATCAGCACCAACCGACTTCCATGTTTTGAGAAACTGATGGAGATTCCATCTTCTGGAAGAATTATTAACACTGGCAATAAGACGGACAATGTCATAGAGCGTAATAGGAGCATCATCCTGCTTGCGATACAGCGTGAACCACACAGGAAGACCTAAAGTTTTAAATGCTTCTATCCGATGCTGACCGTCGATAATCCAATACTTTAACTCTCCATCAACACAATCCGTATGAACGATCAATGGAAAAGAAATAACCCCGTGCAATCTCATAAGTCCAGCCAATTCAGCGACATGGTCGGAACTGGTCCTGCGGTTAAAGGCAAGTCGATGGAACATAGCGTAATTACTCGAAGAGTAAATATTCGCGGCTCGATCAAACAAGTCTTCAGATTGATAAATTGAAGTTGCATCGCTCAAGACTTGCATCTTGTGCGTATTAAGTGAAAAAGAATTCTTTGGAACATTTTTAAGATCCAATCCTTTTTCATTGCATTTTGTAAGCAGCTCTTCAAGATAGCTTTCTTTGAAACGAGAAAAATTTCTCAATTCATTAAGTCCGTTGTTTTGAACAAACTGCACTACGTGTCCTACTAATAACTGATGACTTACGCCGCCTTTTATCATTTCAAGACTCATATTTAAAAATGTCATAGTGAACTTACTGAGTTCAAGAAATTCAATTGGATGATAGAGTGCCACCTCCAATGGTATGCCGGTAATCTTGTCTTGTATATTCATATTTACAAAGTTTAGTTTGGCATGTATATTAAACACAAAAGAGCTGTTGTCAATAGAGTGACCAGTCCCGCTGTTTTCTAAAACCTAAATAAACCAACAATGAAAAAGAAAGAAAGTACTGCAACTGATCGTGAGCTGGTAGAAAGATTTCAGACTGGGGATTCGAATGCATTTGGCATTCTTATTGAACGGTATACTCAAACACTCACCCACGCTCTACTCACTAAAACCAATGATCTTGATGATACAAAAGACATCGTTAATGAATGTTTCTTGCGAGCAATGGAAGCGTTGCGCAAAGAAACCTACGGTGACCACAATTCACTTGGTGGATGGTTCTATACTATTGCCAACAACATTTTCATTAATCAGTACCGAAAGAAAAGAAAATTCAGATCATACTCTATGGACAGCAGCAGCGTCGCTGATGTTCCAGAAATCAATTTGATGAATGAAATTAAATATTCCGAAGAAAGTCCGGAAGAAATGATTATGAATCTTCAAGGAGAGTACGATATGGAACTGATTCTTGGCACCTTGCCAGAAAACTATCGTGAACCGATTGTTTTGTATACCTATCAAGAATTGAAGTATGAAGAAATTGCTGAATACCTTGATGTACCAATAGGTACAATCAAAACAAGAATTCACATTGCAAAAAAGCTTTTACGACAGGCACTAAAACAGTTTTACAATATAACAATTGCTAATCCTAGTCGTCCTATAAAAGTCGCTTAATGCTAAGCCGCCCTAAAAAGGCGGCTTTTTTAATATGTCCTTATATCTATTGACTTTTTGTGTAAAATGTGCTAATATATAACCAAACTTAAAATCTTTAAAAAATGAAAAAATTAATTATCGTTTGTGCGCTGATGAGCGTTTCCCTGTTTGCATTTGCTAACAAATCTACTGACAGCCTAAACAATGCGATCTTAAAGGTGATCGTAAATAGTGCTGTGTTAAATAAGCTTGCTGATCCAAACATGATCAAACCTGGAAATAAACTGTATTACAAATTTGATGATGGCTATGAAAGAATGGTCATCGTTAAAAAAGGAAATACGCAGTGGGGCCTGGCGAGAGTTATGATACTTAGCCATTTGGGACACACTATTGTTTCGACTGACTCAGTAAAAGCAAAACCTGCTGCACTTACACCTGTAACTACTGCAAAAGCAGGTCTACCGGAATGGGCAGTATTGTTATTAGTACTTGCCTTCCTTGCATTCATATATGGGTTAGCCCGTTATACGAAAGCACAGAGAGTAAAGAATCAACTCTTAGCTGAAGAAGCTGAAGCCGCTAAGGATCCTGTAACTTCAGGACCTGCAATGCGCCAAGGTGGTGTACGCGACGAAGACGCTCTTGCCTATGCAAGAGAAGTTGCCGCTCGCACATTCAACACCCCTAACATCAATGTTACAAACATTGTGAAAGGAAGGATGTCTGGAACAAACGTTGAGGTAAGTTACCTTGGGCAACCTGCTCAAAGAAGAACATTCTCTAACATTGTTGCATTCCGTGGCGTTGCCGAAGTTGATGGTACTGAACAGTTCATCTACTTTCTGCAAGGATGCGGAAACGACGCTCGCGTCGGTTCATATTATTCAGATGAAAGCATTCAGTTTATAGCTGATGCCGAACAACCTACAGTACTTCAACCTCAAGCTGAAGAACTGAAGGATGAGCAAAACGCTATTCACCTCTCAACCCATGTACTTATGCCGGTTGATGTAACTAAGGTTGTTGGAGTTGCAATTGAAAACATGAAGAATACTGACGGAACATTCACACTGAACGATCCGTCAGGTTTAGAAATTTACATCTGCACTAAAGCACCAAAACCTGCCGCTTCTGCCATGCCGTTATTAAACGGCCATGTGCAGGAAGCCGTTAATTAATTTTTTTGTTTGACTGTACCTTGTACGCTAGGACCTTCGTTTATACGAAGGTCCTTTTTTTATTTTGACAAATAACTCAACGTGAGTAGTATGATTAAAAACCTTAACATATGATATTAGAACGGTTTCCTGAAATACAGTCTTTTGCAGAAAAAATTTGCAAGCAGGCTGTTACAAAAGGTTATGGAGTAGAAAACTATCCTACCTTTTACATTGACCACCTTATCGGGTATACAGCAATACTTTCAGGCTGGCCAATAGAGTATTTCCATGATTTAGATATACCTGAGGCAGGCATTATCGCCTTTAGATTTCCCGGTGTAAAAATTAGAGATAATGGTCCTCTTATCCTTGGAATATCCCAACAATATTGCGGGGAGCGCGAACTATCTGTCGGACATGAAATAGGCCATATATTGATCTGTTACTATAATTCTATCCATGCAAAGGAGACTAATTTCAAAGAAACAAATTTAGCAACCCAGTGGACATTTTTATCAGATGAAATAATTCTAATAAATGCAAAAACTGGAAGAAAATTTTCAAACTCATGGTTTCAAAAAATTAAAAAGCTTTATCAGCTAGAGAATACTAAATGTGTCCAAGAAGCTTTATGCGAAGAGATTGGTCAGTTTCTCATAGCAGAGCGAATTAGAAACGAAATGGCTTTCATTAAAAAAAATAAAGAAAAACAGTTAGTCTTATTTTAAAACCTTAAATTAAAAATTTAAGGTTTTTTATTTTAGTCATATTGCAATACTATTGAACTACTCACAGGCAAAGAGAAAGGCCCTGGATATAATCTAAGGGCTTTTCTCTTTCTGCGGCGTAGTAAAAGATATTCGAACCGAGTTGATAAAATCTGAGATAGTTCCCTACATACCAATCCTTATAAAATAAATGGTTTTATCATATCGGTACAAATACCGCATATTTGTTGACAAATTAAATATATGATGTAATATAATTTAAAAAAGGAGGTTATTATGATACTAAGTATTGTCCTAGCAGTAATAGGATTACTTACCGCCACTTACTTTATAGGAAAAAAAGTTCAACGCGATCAGCTCGCAGAAGTTATCTGGACACGTAATTATTGGGAAGACCGCATTATGACAAAGAGCACTTCCCTGACACCTGGACATGTCCTCGTTTCTTTCGACAAGGGAGGGCACTGGTATGCCGCAAAGAGGCCCAGTGAGGGTTTTATAATCGTGGGAACCGCGGAAGAAATATTTCCCGGAGCGCTCGAACAAATCCAGGGATTTGAAGCACTGGCAGACCATGTAAGAAAAAATGGTCCGTTAAACCTAAGTGGTAAAAATGCCGACAAGCACAATGACTTATTGGAGCATGCCGGCTTCACGGTACAGGCTACATAGGTACAAATTAAAATGATTAACCAAAAGTCTACATTATGTGTAGGCTTTTTTATTTACTATTCTTCCAATACATTAATGGTTGGCTGAAAATCCTTTCGAGAAACTTCAACCATTGTTATAGGTTTCATCTTTTGATAACTTACCCATTCACTTCGATTTTTTTCCTCAAAGTCAGATTTATTAAACACATACACATACCCCTTGCTCTCATCATTTACTTGATCAAGACTATCTTGGGTTGCTTCATACGTTATATTGTCGCTATTGAGGTTATTTACTCTCGCCCTGTATCCCTTGGGGCAGTTTTCCTTATTAAGTAGAGCCATAAATATGGCGTATTCCAAATTTGGACTGGCGAAAACCGCTGGTTCCCCGTCAGGCATTTTATTGTTGTATGCCTGCCTAGGCTCAAACTCATCAATAATACTGCCTGTACCGTGAAATAGAAACTTAGGATTGAAGCTTAATTCAAGAAGCAATTCATTTTTCATATACCAAGCATAACACTTATCGAAAAAAGTTAGAAACAAAAATGCCCTTTTAATAAAGGGCATTTTGGGTGAAATATTCAATTGTGCGGCGTAATAGAAGATGTTCGAACGGAATTGATGAAAAGTGAGATAGTTCCTTATGTTCCAAACCTTGTTAGTTTTGTTAAAAATTAGTGGTTTATCCACTACCCCTGCATACTGTATCTAAAAAAGCCTGATCAATTAATATCAGGCTTTTATATTACATCTCTACACCGAGACCCTTGAGGATCTGATGAATCCTTTCCTGAGGAACTTCCAGATCGCCCAGCTTTTTCAGATAAAACGGGAGCCATTGCTTAATCGTCTCTCCAGTTTTTTCCAAACAACCATGCCAGTCACTGCCAGCGGAAACCAGAAGGTCGTGCTTTTCAACAAGCATCAAGGCAAATTCTACATCCTCTGGCGAATGCCCTGTACCGAAACATTCAAGACCGTCCATTCCGTGTTCTTTGAACTCGATAACAATCTTTTCCTGTTCCGATTGATCTTCCGAAACATTCTTTAAAGAAATCTTTGGTGCAAAAGGATGACTTAAAAAAGCCTTTCCTCCTGCCTTGTGAATGATGGCAAATGCCTCTTTGGGCTCAATCGTTGGAGCTACGTCCGAAACTCCGCCAATGTAAGCGAAGCCGTCGTTTCTTCCTTCGACAATTTTCTTCTCATAGAGAAACAGTGCGATGCCCGGAATACTGTAGTATTTCGGCGCCTTGTTTTTGTATTCCTCTACGTCAACCATTTGCATCCCCTTTTCCACAAGGTTTTTATTTACCTGAGGAATCATGGAAACAAAGTAGTTTTGCCTGTAATCGTTTACGGATTGCAAAAACTCAACAAGTTCGGGATTGGTGGTATCTATCTGGTATCCCAATACATGGATAGGCTGGCCGCGATAGCCTGTGGTAATTTCTACCCCAGGAATAACTTTGATATTGTCTATGGCTCCAACTTCTTTTGTATCTGAAACTCCAGAAACAATATCATGATCAGTAATAGCGATGACATCGAGGTTCCCCTCTTTTGCGAGAGCAACTATTTCCTCAGGAGATTCATGTCCATCTGAGTGGTTTGTGTGTATTTGTAGGTCTATTTTCATGTTGTTAATTTTTTATTATTAGATCATAAAAAAGTGCTATTGTAAATAGCACTTAGATGTTAGATAAAATACTCCTTAATGAGCTGTTTCAGTCCATCAACAGAACCTACTACCCCTTTTAAATTTTCATGTTGTTCGCGACTAAAGAATGTCTCATCATGAGCTCCCCATGTTACTGCCACCGTCGGTACCTGCGAGGTATCCGCTTCTCGAATGTCGCCCAGAGTATCGGTAACGAATAGCATGTCGCTTTTTTCTGCGTTGTACTTTTCAGCAATGATTGCGAATTTCTCAACTTTACTCTTCGACACTTCGCCAGTGGCGATGAAATCAAAGAGTTCGAAGACACCCGTCTTCTCTAATAGAGGAAGACTGTTTCGTTCGATAGCTGAAGTGTTGACCACGAGAACGTATCCTTGAGTATGGAGCTCCTTTACCAAATCGTATATTCCCTCATACAGTCCACAGTCCAACTTCTTTTGAGCATAGACGGCTTGTCTAGCTTCCTTTTCTTCCAGCGTTTCAGGCTTTGCGTCATTCGTTAGATTGAACTTCTGCATCTCCTCATGGAAGTTCCCGCACAGCAGCTCCTTGTGAGCCTCTGCTGTCATTGTCGGATACACGCTCATCATGTACTCGCGAGACGCGACTTCTGAGTCGATCAGCACCCCGTCCATATCAAAAATAACAATTTTCTTATTCATTAGAGTAAATTTAGGTTTTTTATCTCGTAATCAATTTGCTTTATAAGCCAGCTGTCTAGCTGTTGCTCGTTTGTGTCCACACTATACTGGATAAGAGATTTAAGCAACTCTGCCAACAGTACGGTCTTTTTCGCTATGTCGTTCCCGTCATATGATGCCACCGTTGCAGATAGCTGAGCATTTAACTCCACTGACATGACTTCTTCGATGTCTCTGTCAGGTCGTCCCAAGAAATCTAGTTCCTTCAAGTGGTGTATCCTGACGATTTCCATAATAGTGTTGCGCATTTGGTTCATCAAGAAATATGCATTCCACAAGTGGTTACGGGATATGTTTTTTTGAATTTTTCTTAGAGAAACCACTGCTCGAGAGAAGGGATTCTTTTTAATAAAAGGCAGGTGGGTAAAATGTGGATTTTGCAATTGTACTGCAAGGAACGACTGTATTTTTCCAAGGCGATCAAGAAGCACACGCCCCTTCGGTTCCCAAAAAAACTTTGAAGAAGTAGCTTCCGCTACCAGCCCAATATCAATACTAAAATCTAAGTCTTCTTTGTAATAAAGGGTGAATGTTTTTCCAAGCCATGGAAAGCTGCCCTGATCAAGCGCGATATCCATTTCTGGAATCGTGATCCATTCAGCCTGGATCGCTTTGATCGCATCATCAACGGAGGCCACAAGGCAAAACAGATCAACGTCTGAACCCTCCGTATTTTCCTTATATGATACAGAACCTCCCCATAACACCCCTTCAAAATTCTGGTCTTTTAGTATGAGATCAAAGACTTCGGATAGTCTGTCTTTTTTGTACTGTGACAGCTTTTCGTAGAATGGCGGTATTTTAATTTCAGTGATTTCCATATTGTTACTCATGTATTATTGCTAAAAGTTTAGCTGCTATATCTTCCGGACTCATTATACTTGAATCATACTCATTTTCGATGTCTTTCTTCTGGAGGTAAAACTGGTCATGAAGCGACTTCATTTCATCCACAGTAGTGATTGCCATTTTCTTTCCTACTGCCTCGGCATTTTCCAAGCGCTTAGTGAAGCGATCTTGCAGTATTTCAATAGGAGCAATAATATTTGCCTCAAAAAGATTCAAGCCGTATTCATTAGAAATCGCTTCAATTACAGAATGGTTTTTCTGGATAACAGTGTTTCCCTCAATGACTATCGAGTATCCATTTGATGCCATACTGCGAACGGTATCAAACACAATGTCGTTAACGATCTCGAAATCTCTCTCACTATTGTAGTCAGACAGTGAGTTTTTTATCGTATCGACGGAAATTTTAAACATCTTTTCCTGCTGTTGCGAAAGGATCTTGATTGTTGTAGTTTTTCCTGAACAGAGTGGTCCGTATACTACTAAGATAAAAGGTTTTGTTGTTGGGTAGGAGGACATAGTATTATTTTGTACCTATCATAATGATTCTAATTACCAAGTAGAGATTACCATATCGGAGTTAGAACCTAAAACACCCTTCACATGAAGGGTGTTTTAGGTGAAAATATTCATTTGTGCGCCGGGAAGGATTTGAACCTTCGAAGCCCTAAGGCAGCAGATTTACAGTCTGCCCTCGTTGACCACTTGAGTACCGACGCGAATTTTTGAAAACTCATTAAAGCGTGCCTGGTGTTTTGGATTCTGAGGAGCAATCTCCTTAAAAAACCTTGACACGCTATGTTTTTGAGTAACGTATACCTTTGACGAACTTACGTTCGACGCTTGGTATTCTAGTGTATTTAACATTCTTTGTAAAGATAGCAATAGCGGTGCTGAAAAGTTGGTAAAGGAAAGCTGTATGCCATATCGAAGCAAATAGACCGATCCATCAGTATCAAAGAATCCTCTAAGGAAGGCTTTTTGAAAACCTTCCGTGGTGAAGATCCAGGCAGGAACATCAACCTGTGCCTTGACTTTGTTATATACCAAACCCTCATGTACAAGCCATCGCGTGAGGGCAACAGAACCAAGATACAGATCAATATATCCAAGTTTCCTTATTCCAATCTTTGGTGCAACATTAAAAATATTCTTCATGAGCACTTGGACATATTCAGCATAGGATCTCTCTTTGTTTCCAAGCGTGATGACAACTTGCGATGGGCTGAGTGCTCCGTCTCCCAACATAATACCAAAAAATTCTGCCAACTCCTCAGAATAATCACTCGGAATGCGAATTTCAGTTTGCCGATTCGAATATCTAGGCTTTTGGTGTCGGATAGTTTTTATATCAAGCATAACTAATCGTTTATATACCGTTTTCTCGCTAATGCTCAACAAAGCTGCAATCTCTCCGATTGTCTTATTTTCCACAATATACATTGCGTGCAGTTGAGCCGAATGATATTGCCGTTCTTCTTCTGTCCATCGTTTTGCCATATATTGCAATTAACTACTCTACTTATAATAAAGCCAAAATCCCGTCATAACAAATGACGGGATTTTTGGTTTATAACTTACGAAGCCGAAACTTCCTTATTTCTATTGAACGAACTGATTCGTTTCTTCTTGGTTTGGGTGGTAACCAGTACCTCTTCCCCATTCATCGAAACATTGACTGAATCTCCCTCATTGATCGTGCGAGCAATGATGCGTTCAGCGATTGGATTCAGAATCTTAGTCTGAATCAATCGATTAAGCGGACGTGCCCCGTAGTGTGGGTTATACCCAACGCGTGCGAGATATGAAAGCGCATCTTCTTCAACATTCACAGTGATACCCTTCTCAAGCAGACGGGCAAGCACAACGTTAGTGCGGATAGAAACAATCTGTTTGATCGCCTCCTGACTGAGAATATCGAAGACAATAATTTCATCGATACGGTTCAGGAATTCAGGACGGAAATAATCTTTCAATGCACCTTCCACTTTATCCTTGGTCTGTACATACTCTCGCTGTTCGCTATTGTTATGGAAGCCAATGCTTTCCATTTTCTGAATGAATTCAGAACCAATGTTTGAAGTCATAACGATGATCGTATTCTTGAAGTTAACGACGCGACCCTTTGAGTCTGTCAGACGTCCATCATCTAATACTTGGAGCAAGACATTGAAGACTTCAGGGTGTGCCTTTTCAACTTCATCAAACAAGATAACTGAGTATGGACGATGACGAACTGCTTCAGTTAACTGACCGCTTTCGTCATGACCAACATAGCCTGGTGGTGAACCAATGAGTTTCGACACGCTGTGTCGTTCCATGTATTCACTCATATCAACGCGAATCAATGCTTTGTCGTCGTTAAACATGAACTCAGCAAGCGTCTTGGTGAGTTCGGTCTTTCCGACACCAGTAGGTCCAAGGAATAAAAATGAACCGATTGGACGATTTGGATCGCCAATGCCTGCACGATTGCGGCGAACAACATGCGCAATCTTTTCAATTGCTTCCTGCTGTCCAACTACTCGCTTATGCAAGACATCTTCCATATGCATCAGCTTCTCGCGCTCTTCTTCCAGCATTTTCATCAATGGCACTCCAGTCCAGCGAGCAACCACTTCTGCAATGTCTTCTGAGGTAATATCCTCGCGAAGTACGCGACGAGACTTCTGCAGCTTTTTCAAGCGAGTCATCTTTGCTTCCAATTCTTTCTCAAGCAATGGAAGGTGTCCGTAGCGGATTTCTGCTGCACGTCCGAGATCTGCTCTGTTCTCTGCAGATTCAGCTTCAAGACGAAGACTTTCAAGATCTTTCTTGATCTTGCCGATATCCTGCAAGAGCGTCTTTTCTGTCTTCCATTTCATTTCAAGCTCTTTAGTGCGTTCTCGAACATTGGCAATCTCTGCTTCAATATCCTTTATGCGAGACTTGGCAACTTTGCCCTATGCGCCTTTTTCAGTATCTTTCTTCAATGCTTCCTTTTCGATTTCAAGAAGCATGATCTTGCGGTGTGACTCTTCGAGCGGAGCAGGCTTGTTTTCCAATGCCATGCGCAATGCTGATGAAGCTTCATCAAGCAAGTCGATTGCCTTGTCAGGGAGATAGCGGTTGGTGATATATCTGATAGAAAGCTGCACTGCAGATACCAAGGCATCGTCAGTGATATGCACTCCATGGAAGAGTTCATACTTTTCTTTCAAACCACGCAGAATGGCAATTGCATCCTCCTGCGATGGTTCTTCGATATAGACTGGCTGGAAGCGACGAGCTAGTGCTGCATCCTTTTCAATATGCTTTTGATATTCCTTCAATGTTGTTGCGCCGATTGCACGGATTTCTCCACGAGCCAAAGCAGGCTTCAGAAGCTGCGCCATGTCGCCATTGCCTTCTCCTGTTCCTCCTGCGCCAACAATATTATGGATCTCATCGATGAAAAGAATAACCTTTCCTTCCATGCGCTCAACTTCTTTCAGAATATTCTTAAGACGCTCTTCGAACTCACCACGGTATTTTGTACCAGCAAGCAATGAACCAATATCAAGCAATACAATTTCCTTGTCTTTCAATGATTCAGGCACATCACCTTTGGCAATACGGTTTGCAAGTCCTTCAACTACTGCGGTCTTTCCTGTTCCTGGTTCTCCGATAAGGATCGGGTTGTTCTTGGTGCGGCGAGAAAGGATTTGCATAATGCGCATCACTTCCTTGTCACGTCCAATAACAGGATCAAGTTTGTCCTGTCGAGCGAGATCGGTAATGTTGCGAGTAAACTTCGCAAGCATTCTCATTTTCTTATTTCCTCCTCCGTCAGTATTTTTGTTGCTGCGGAATTCATCAACAGCGTGCACTAATGCAACACGGTCAATTTTAAATTGATCAAGCAGTTCTGATGCTTGGTTTTTGATATCAAGGAGTGCAATAAAGAGATGTTCAGTTGAAACAAAGTTATCTTTCAACTCTGCTGCAACTTTCAATGAATGTTCAATTGTCTGAGCCAAATCTCCTGTTAAGAACATTTGATATGACGGAGCAACGGTACTGTGTGTATCAACCGCTTCAATACCTTCTAGTACTGAGTCAGTTAACAGCATTGTGTCCACCTCTAGTCGGTCGAGCAATGTAACGACATTTGAATCTTCCTGGACTAACAATGATGCCAGCAAATGCATGGTATTTACATTGTTTTGCCCCCGTTCAATTGCCAGCTCATGGGCCCGCTTAATCGCATCCTTTGCTTTACTAGTGAATTGATTTAATGGTGGCATAATAATTTCAAATTAATATATAACAAGGGTTTCTGGGAATTCAATCGTGGTGGAAATAACGGCGTTCGGTATATAAACTATAGTAGCACAACTGTCACGAAAATAGCAGTATTTCAGCGGTCGCGGATTTTTAGTCTATTGATACTTTTTAACAACAGAAACCAATGCAGATACAGCCTTCTCTATGTCGTGTTTTGTACTTGTTCTCCCAAATGACATGCGCACTGCACCCCACCCTTGCCCATATATACGCTCCACAATGCCAGATTCATTCGCATCTTCATTCTTGCAGGCACTCTTGGCACTTACAGCAATTCCTCGAGCATCGAGCTCCAATACCAATAGTTCGCTGTCAAAATCCTTGAGCGCGATGTGTGTGATATGCGGAGTGCGTTCAATAGCAGCGCCAGTTATAACCGCCTGAGGAAGTTCTTTATTGATTAACCCTTCTACGTATGACTGCAGCTCTGCTGTTTTCTGTGTATAGTTTTCCATTTCCTGTTGTGCAAAAGAAAGTGCATGAGCAAAGTCATGAATCAGTTGAATCGGCTCAGTACCTGGACGAAGTCCGAACTCTTGTCCTCCCCCAAACAATACTGGAGCAATTGGTGTATCTCTTTTAACAAACAATACCCCTACCCCTTTTGGACAATAGAGCTTTGTAGCGCCAAGCGTCATCATATCGATACCTAGTTTTTGTACATTCAAAGAAAAGTGCAACGGTGCTTGTGTTGCATCGATGTGCAAGAGAATGGTTATTTCAGGATTGTGCTTTCTCAAGAAGCGTACGCGCTTGGCAATCTCATAGATTGGCTGCACTACTCCAATTTCATTATTCACATACATAACAGAAACAATCACTGCCTTGGCACTTTCTGGAATAACAATTTGTTTTGGATCGATACTGCCGTTTTCTGTTTCAAGAACAGTCACGTTGATTTCTTTTCCTAATACAGCAACTGTTTCTAATACTGCTGAGTGTTCGGTGTTGGTGGTAACGATAGCGATTTCATGTTTAGATACTCCTTTTGCAACAAAGGCACGAACAGTGCCTTGCAGTGCCAAGTTGTCTGATTCGGTAGCATTTGCAGTGAAGACAATTTCGTCCGCATGAGCAAAAAGTGTTGTCGCAACCAATGCGCGAGCATCTCGAAGTACCGCTTTTGCTGCAAGACCTTCCTTGTGGAGTGCACTTGGGTTAGCAAGAAGTGCCATTTCAGAAATAACAGGAAAACTGTCGAGCATTTTGCGATCGAGTGGCGTGCTTGAGGCAAAATCGAGATATGTTCGATCTCCTTTTGCTAAATGGCTCGTTTTTGAAAAAGACTTGAAAAAACCCATAAAAATAGTATAATAGCTGCTTATGGGACAAAGTATACCATTAATTACTTTTGCGATAATTACCATTCTTGCAATTGCCGTTGGTATACTGATTTTTATAGTACTGAACCTGCAAAAGAAGCTTCGTGTCTTCATGAATGGCAAAGACGGTGCCAATCTTGAAGCAACGCTGTTGTGGCTGACACAAAAGGTGGCAGCAATTGACGACACCCTGGAAGCACACAAGGAAGGGCTCGAATACATTGATGGACGAGTAAAGCGAAGCATTCGTGGATACTCGCTTGTTAAATATGATGCCTATGACAATGCTGGTGGCGAACAAAGCTTTGCCTCAGGATTGCTTGATGAACACGGAGACGGCTACGTCCTCTCTGTTATCACCAACCGCAACCATGTCGGCGTATACGCGAAGAAGATCATCGCAGGCAAACCAGAAACTTCACTCACTGATGAAGAAACAACCGCCCTTACTCAAGCTAAACAACCACTCAACTTATGAACAACACTGAAACAACAACTCGACCGCCAGTAGTGGCAGTCATGGGACACATTGACCATGGCAAATCAACACTGCTCGACTATATCCGCAAGGCAAACGTAACCGCTGGTGAAGCTGGGGGTATTACACAGCACTTGAGTGCGTATGAAATCAGTATTCCCTATCAGGGCGCTGACCGTCGCATCACTTTCCTCGACACGCCAGGACACGCTGCTTTTGCTGGCATGCGCGAACGCGGTGCTATTGCTGCTGACATTGCCATCTTGGTTGTTTCTGCAGAAGACGGCGTAAAGGCTCAGACTATTGAAGCATTGAATACTATTCGTGCTGCAAAGATTCCTTTCATCGTTGCAATCAACAAAATCGACCGTCCAGGTGCAAACATTGATCGTGCCAAGCAAATGCTTGCTGAACAAGAAGTGCTTGTTGAAGGATATGGTGGAGACATTCCATGGAATGCTATCTCTGCAAAGGTTGGTACTGGTATTGATGAATTGCTCGAAACAATTCTTTTGGTTGCTGATCTTGAAGATCTCACAACAACTCCAAGCAAGAAGGCTGAAGGTATCATCATTGAATCTCGCCTTGATACCAAGCGTGGTATCACTGCAACTCTTATGGTTAAGGATGGGACATTGAAGAAGAGTCAGTTCGTTGTTGCAGGTACTGCAATTACCACCACTCGCATCATGGAAAACTTCCTTGGCAAAACTATTCCTGACGCTGACGCTGGAACTCCAGTACAGCTTGTTGGTTTCGACAAGATGCCTGAAATTGGCGTTCCTGTTGTTGTCTTCGACAAGAAGCGCGATGCAGAAGACTATATTGATGAATTGGCATCTGTTGCAAAGG